>VDFB02003156.1:0-40208 GCA_007258455.2 Sequoia sempervirens
CTCGGACAGGGGTTCCTCCTCCTTGGCAATCCTTAGATCCATCTTAGCGTAAAGAGTGATTGCTTGCATAAAGCCTTATTCCAGCATAGATCTGAGAGTTCAAAGCCTCGGACACATTCTAAGAGACGGTCGATTCAAGTAATCCAACCAATCCATTCCCGCTCCTATGCCCTCATGCTCTATTTACCTTGAGGTAATAGGATAGATTAAAAGCTAGTTTAGTTGTAGCTAAAATCTGCAGAAACCAAAGAAAGCCTTAGCTGTAGCGCATTGTGTTTATGCACCCTTGTGTCCTACCCGTTGAGCAAAAAAGATAGGAACACTTAGTCCGTTTTACTTTTATGCAAACATCAGCAAACAAGAGGGAACTTCCCCTCCATAATTTGAAGAGCGGTCATCACGCATTGTGCACAATTGTCCATTTCCAATAAGCACTCTAGAGGTGCTAATTGAAACGCCAACAAAGGTCAAATACAAGGCTGATGGAACACTAGATAAATACAAGGCTCGGTTGGTGGCTAAGGGGTTCTCGCAGAGAGAAGGTATTGATTATGAGGAAACCTTTGCTCCCACAGAAAAGATGAGCACCATCCGACTTGTCCTAGCCATGGCAACACAATTTGGCTGGAGGTCCATCAGATGGACGTGAAGAGTGTCTTCCTCAATGGAGATTTGGAAGAAGAGGTATACATGACACAGCCTCCTAGTTTTAAGGTTGCAGGAAAAGAGCACAAGGTATGCAGATTACAAAAGGCTCTTTATGGCCTAAAGCAGGCACCCAGGGCATGGCATTTGAAGTTTGACAAGTACCTAGTTGCACAAGGGTTTCACAAGAGTCCCTCAAATGCAAATTTGTATGTCAAGAACACTGGCAGTGATATCTCCTTCTTGTCATCTATGTGGATGACATCATCATTACTGACAATAGGTTACATTTGATTGAATAGATCAAGTCAAATTTGTGTCAAGCATTTGAGATGACAGACTTGGGTCTCCTACACTATTGTCTTGGTGTAGAAGTTTGGCAAACAGGTGGCAATATCTTCATTTCTCAGTCAAAGTATGCCAGGAGTTTGCTTGAAAAATTCAGGATGGAAGATTGCAAAATCTCATCCACTCCTATGGAGAAGGGGCTGAAACTTTTAGTCAAATCAGACTCACCAGTGGTAAATGAGCCTGTGTTCAGGCAACTTGTGGGCAGCCTCATCTATCTTATTGCCACTAGACCTAATCTCAGTTTTGTTGTGAGTTACATTTCTCGTTTCATGACTGCTCCTAAGGCAGAACACTGGGTTGCCGCGAAGCAAGTATTGCGATATGTCAAAGGGACACTTGACTTTGGCATTCTGTATAGCAAATGCAAAGATCCTAGACTGGTTGGCTTTACAAACTCAGATTGGGCAGGTTCAGTTGATGACAGGAAGTCCACTTCTGGGTATATTTTCAGTCTTGGCATAGGTGTAGACTGTAGTCACATGGACAAGCAAGAAGCAGTAGGCAGTTGCTCTTTCCTCAACTGAAGCAAAGTATCGGGGAACAGTTAAGGCAGCATGTGAGGCGGTATGGCTTCGAAGGATGCTTGCTGACATGCAAATGTCTCAAGCAAGGCCTTCACCCCTATTTTGTGATAATCAAGAGGTTCTCAAACTTGCTAAGAATCCAATCTTCCATGAGAGAACCAAGCACGTTGAGCTTCACTGTCACTTCATCAAACAGCTTGTTAAAGATGGCTCTATGATGTTGCAATATGTTCCAACTGAGGATCAGACTATGAACATTCTCACCAAATCTCTCAATCCGGATAAATTTGTAAAATTTCAAGATAAGCTTGGTGTAGTTAGTAGGATGACCATTAAGGGAGGGTATTAAAGTATTATTGTATTATTTAATGGTCTTCTTAGCTTTTAGTTAGACAATAGTTTACTTTTAGTTAACTTAGTTTGCTTCAATTAGCTTTTAGTAACTTTTCGTTATTTGCTTTAGTTTGCTTTAGATAACGATTGTTTCTTTTTAGAAACATCGTCTTATAATTCTTTATATAAGGAGTTTTCCTCTCCTTTCTAAATAATGAATATCGAATATCAATTATCATTTCATAAAGTTGTAAGAAAATATGTTTTAAAAAATTCAAAACATAGGGAACCTGATGAAACTAGGAAAAGAAAATGAAAACCAAGAGTGGACATAGAAAACAACCATTCATCTTACATGTCTTGTTTGATAAATGACATTAATGATAAATGAAATAAATAAAACACAATGAAACAAGATCAGGTTGGAACTGTGGCATATTCCATCTTGTGTGTGTGTGTGTGCGCATGCGCGCGTGTGTGTGTGTTGACTTTTGTCAAGTCACATAATGTATGTAATGTGCAAATCTTGTGAGAATGTTAACTGTTGTAAGTTAACTATTGATGATTTATTTTCTTGAGAATTGCACCAGCAGTGTGAATTTTAATTTATTGAGCTACTCAACTATTAAAATTTTTGCGATGATCCTTTTGTCTCAAAGACTTATTTAATTTTATTTCTATCAGAAATTGAAATGTTGCATTGTTGTTACTTTGGGCCCTTATTTTCCACATTTTCTTCTATGAGACTTTTACCAAGAATTTTCAATCATGATTTTGCATTGTTTTGTTTTGAGGCTTCTTATGGTTTGCAACTATTGGCATGCATGGTGTAATGTGACATATAAAATGCCATATCCAGGAGGGGTCCCTTGCAGATCGTATAGCGCAGTAGATGGCCTAGGGAATTATAAAGTGAGGACGAGGAACACAAATGGGGCCAGTATGGGACGGTCATAATCCGTTTCCCCTTAGTTTTTTGAGAGTGGTTTCATGCGTACCTTCCTTTCGAATGCTAATCTCCTTATAGAAACAAGGGGAATGTACTGGGAAATGTATGGAGGGGTATTCAAAAAGGGCCTTGAGACCATCTTTCCTAAGGATTAAATGTATGGTTCTATGGCTACTCAGTATGGCACAACAATTCTACATTGCATGGCACAACAGGTTATAGGATCTCAATTGTGATATGGTTTTATGGTTATTGAGTGTTTGGCACAGTTCATCCCTGTAAATCCCATTGTGTGAGCTTTGTGGTGTGAATTGTAGATTAAATTATGATGTAAGTGTATGAATCCAAGTTAATCTGACTTGGGGGAAATTGTGAACTAAGCATTAGAAAACTAGTAACTAATGAAAAGAAAATTAAATGATATTTTGAATATGACATGATATGAGTGTAATGATTGAAAAGTGAAATGTCTTCTTAAAGGAACATTTAAATAAAATTTGAACTTTATGAGTGATAGTTGTAAAAGAAATCGTATTGAATGATAAAGGCACTAATGTGGTTTTAGATTATATTGGCTTGATTTTGTTTTAGATTATTTTAATTGTTAATCTAGGAGTTATGTGAATGGTCACCTTCATATTAAGATTTTAGGGGATCAAAGTACCCTGTGAATGACTCTTGCTTTATTTTTGTAGTAATTCATGGTGTGGGAGATTCTCCATCATATACTTGTTGTTTAATGACTTGATTTATCATTAGTTAGTAAATGTTAATTGCCATTTCAAACAAATTATTTATGTTAGCATGTGGAGTTTATGCTTTTCAAACCTTAGTAACTTCCAAGAGGAAGTTTAATCTGTGGGGAGGGGAGTTTAAGGACCAACCCCACAAGTAATGATTAGAAATTTTCATAGCTCTTGGTGTTTCTATTATTATTAGTTTACAATCCAAACAGGTGAAAAATGTAACCCTACCTAGATATGAACCTCGTTATGTAAATTGTGTGAAAGATTGCATGTGATGTATGTTGTGGGTTGTTTCAATACTTCATTAATGTGTTAGTATGAAGGCAATATATTCAGGTGTAACAATGGGATTTTAGTGCTATAAACTTATGTCTTGTGACCTTATCATGCATAGTGACAATAGAGATTTGTAGGTTTTTTTAATGAACCATGTACTCTTGTTTCATAATTTTGGATGCTTATGATATCATTATATTATATAAAATAGTGTCATTAGGGAATTTGTTGTATGTGTCAGAGAAATATTAATTTAAGATAGTATTTCTCTTATGATTGCTTACTTTTGTACTTGAGAATGAAAAGAGAAGTAGTCCTTGCACTAGTTATTTATTATCATTGAATGAGTGATTATGATGTTATTCTCATCTTAACAATGAAAAGTTGACCTTGTCTTAACATTTGACATGTTATCATGGAAACTATTCCTTGAAATTATCAATTTTTTATTTTGAATATTACCTTCTATGCACTTTTGTTGATAATATCTTTGGAATTGGAATAAGGGTACTTTGAAGCTTGGACAAGGATCTTTCCATTTTCTTTGATCCCATCTTCTCACCACATCAATGTTTGTCCTAGCATCCGAAAACTTACAAATAAGGGCATTTTGAAGCTTGGACGGGGATCTTTCCACAATTGAGTAAGGGACGTTGATCTGAAAGTAGTTGTCAAACACCACTAGTTCCTAGTGACTTGGCAGAATAGGGCCAAAGCAAGTCTTACGACTGGCCGCACCTGCCCAAGAGCACTTGCTAACATCAAGAGCCAAAACCCTCACCCCATCAATAGCACCTATAGCATTTTGAGGCAACTCAAGAACATTACCAACAAGTAAGACTCAAGCCACCACAAATAGGACACCAAAACAATCACAGTCCCTACTAAAGAGGAGGAAAAAACTATGACTCCCACTCCACAATAGGGGAAGGAGGGGACCCAATCTCAACCCCATCTAGACAATTTCAAACTTCTATGACTATGCTTGAAGACAAATCCTTGGCCTCTCCCAACTACACCAAATCCACCTTCATAGCAATGCCCTTCCCTACAAAACCTACAAAGCAAGAAGGAAGCAAAAATCCCTTCCACAATCCCTAACTTGACCTACCAACACCGAAATCCCAACCATCCAACCCAACATCAAGATTGAAAGGAGAAAAAGAGGCAAATCCAATGGCAAGCTTAATGACATGATGAACCTAGGCTAACTATTGAGCCTCTAACAAAATATCCAACAACCATTCTTCCTCCTCAAGAATGTCATTCCATTCATCCCTTGCATCACTACTCCACCAATTGACCTCTCCATCACCATCCTCCTTGTTGTCTTCCTCGTCTTCATCCCCCTCCATAACCAATTGCATTTTCCCACTCATTAATTCAAACCTCTACTTTCCACTCACTTTCTCATTGATTCAAACTATGCGGGAGAAGGTTGGATACAAAACCTAATTTTGATTTTTTGAGCATAGATGAGGGAAATTGATTGAATTGGGATTGAAAATGTATCTTGAACATTACCATGATTGTATTTGATTTATACATCAATTGTGAAATCCATTGAAGGATTGCATTGGAACATGGATTTATGTGAAAGGACTAGTTTTGATAAGAAAATTAAATTCAGAATTTCTTTTCATTGAAATACAAATTGATGTCTAATTAGGATCAAATGAATGTCTAGTAAAAATTTGAATCAAATAGGTTTTCAAAATTTGTGGTTTTTAAGCATGTGAATCAGTATTTTTGCTACTTCCCATGTATGCACTTGTCATCTACAAATTATGGGTTGTTGAAGGGCTTAGAAAGTCTTAACACTCAAGTTTGGGAAATTAGTTCTCTAAAAAAGTGTTTGTGACCATTTGTGCCACCTAGGGCACCACCCTTTGTGAACTAACAAAGGGTGCCACTAACCAATTGTGCAACCTTTTGCACTACTTATCTAGTGCAGATGTCCCTTGGGTTTTTCTGAGTTCTCCTTTCACAGTTTGGTTCAAAATGGTTTCTTGAGCTTGGTTTTGGTGTCATTAACTAATGTAGGACAATGGATACTTCTTTTTGAGGAGTTGTTTGTCTATTGCATAGGATGTTGATCTAACTTGGATATAGTTTCTACCAATTTAGATAGGTGAGAGAGCTTTTTGTTGAGAGCCATGGATAGTCTTGTGTGTACTAGGTGTTGGCGTAAAAACTAACACCTCTGGAGTGCAGGTTTGTACGAACAGCTATGCACACTGCGTAATGAGTGCTCTTCAAATTAGGAGGGGAAGCTCCCTCATAGTGCTGGAATGCGTGGAAAAGAAAAGTAATCTAAATCCTATCTTTTTGTTCTCAGCTGGAAGAGGCACAAGGTTAAGAAAACCAAGAACGTTGCAGCTAAGGATTTTCTGGTTTCGCAGATCATTAACTACAACTAAGCTAACTACTTTAAATCTATCCAGTTTCCTCAAGAAAACAGAGCATGAGGAAATGGAGCAAGAATGATTATCTGACGATAAACAAGTATAGATTCTCAACTTGAAGGCAAGGTGGCACATCTATCAGCTCAATCTAAACAAGTTTATTGGTAACAACATCACACGATAAACTGAATACGGATTCTCTACTTGAAGGCAAGGTGGCGCAACTATCATCTCAATCCAAACAAGTTTATTGTTCACAACAACATACGATAATCAAGTGCAGATTCTCTACTTGAAGGCAAGGTGGCGCAACTATCATCTCAATCTGAACAAGTTTATTGAACACAAAACAAGAAAGAATTCACCATTATAATTGCATGAAACCCTATGTTGCATAACAATTCATTATAATAGTAAAGACACATGAACAGATACAAAAAGAGCAATATTGAGGGCAAGGTAGGCGCAGCATATATTTCTCTCGTGCAAAAGTTAATTACAAATGAGCAAAAGCTCTTATTTATATACATCAAGGTGTAGGGAACCCTAAAATCACCTTGAGTTAACTACAGTCTTGCAATGCATGCAAGATTTATTGCTAAACCCTAATAAAGTAAACTATACAGTTAACTGGAAAGCTACCATCAGTTAACCGGTACATTTAACCTAAAAGACAATGTGCAAGCATGCACGTCCTTATTTAAAGCAAAGTTAACTGGACACTACCCTCAGTTAACTGGAAACCCTAACCCTAACTCCTGTGAAGATAATTCCAAGGAAGAGATAAGCATGTGTGAAGTCAGCAAGTGAACTCAAGACTGAAAGTCGCGTTAACTGCTGCTCTTGATTCTATCCTCGAAATTAACTGCAGGTTCCAACTGGCAGATCACTCCATGTCATCTCGATCTAACACTTCGACCAAGAACTCATCAATCCCTTTGTCTCCTAGCACTTTGATGCTGTCCAAAATAATAATCTGCCTCTTCAATTCCTTGTCACCATCCTTGATTGCATTCTTTAATATCTTCAGCCGCTTTCTTGAAACTAGCTGAAATCACTGAAATGTGATCCAAAATCTCCATCAAGATATCACGAACATGCTTCTGGAACTTAGTTTGCATAGCCTCGAGATCAGCGTAGGTATCATCTTCACGAAGATAATGGCATGGGATTTGAGTGACTTTGGCGGCTCCATAAATGGAGTGATCTCTGTTCCTTTTGCGACTTAACGCTTCATTGTCAGCTGCTCTAATGAAAACCTAAATTAAGACCGATTTGGTCTTGAATTCAGTCTAGTTGAACCGCTTTCTGAAAAACTTGCCCGTTGACTGTGAACACGGCTATGTTTTGACAACTTTCTCTGGAAAGCTAAAATGGCTCCTGGTGAGGCTAAAAATACCCTGTCGGAGGATAATTTTCACCAAAAATTCTGAGACATGGGTTTTGTCCGGAAAATGATTCTAAGACAACCCACAACGTCAAAATTATGAAAAAACGCCATTTAGCTTGACATGCAAAGATTCTTCAGTCGAGAGTTGCAGGGGTTTTTAGAGCTTCCCGGGGCAATTTTTCTTGAGAAAATCTGGAACATGGGTTTTGTGCACAACGGAATTCTGAACAAACCCAGATAACTTGATTTTGAAAAAGATGTGTTCTTGGCCCACATGCAAAGAAATCTTCGGAAAAAAGCATAGAGCTTCAAAATGAAGGTTGCAGGGCAATTTTCTCGAAAAAATCTAAGACATGGGTTTTGCTGCTGATGCTGAAATATGCAAACCCAGATGGTCAGATTATGAATATTTTTCCGTTTTCTTTGACATGCAAAGAAAGTACCTAAGATGAGAAATAGAAGAAATAAGATAGAAGATAGAAGGTTTTGTTTGTTCGCTTCTGAAAAATTCGCCAATCTCTATTTTGGAACTTGATGAAACCTGCATGCAAAGTGAAAATAAAGTCTCGAATCTTCTTCCTCTGAACAATCTGAATCCGTTGCTATGAAGAACGTTGAATTCTGACACCTGTAGCACCTTTAACTTGCTGCTCGCTCAAGAAGAATGTAGACTTCGAAGCTTGAGATGAAGAAATAATGGACGCCAATGCTTGAATAAATAGACTTTCATCCTTGAAATTCGCATAAAGCATCAAACCTTGAAAAATGGCACTTGGCTTGTGATTGGACCTCATTTTAGTTAACTGAAACTAAAATAAACTAAATAAAGCACCATGCTTTAGGGTTTCCCTTTCAATCTTCAGTTGCAAATTTATTTAAAGCAACATGCGAATTTGACTTCAGTTGACAATCCTTGTTGAATTCGCCATCTTCATGCTTCATGTTAAATTCACAATTAAGAATTAAAGCGTCCCTTTTAAGACTTCAGTTGACAAAAAGTGAAGCGCCAACTTCAACCTCATGCTTTAAATCTTTTAAAAATTCTAAATATGGCATCCCTTTTGGAAACTCCAGTTGACAAAGATAAATTCGCCAGCTTCACAAAGTCTTCACAATTTCAACCAAAATTCGCCATGCATGCAAACTCAAGTTGATTTTCAAGCATAATCTTCAGTTAAGTGAACATGCAAACAAGTTAACTCAACATGCGAACTTGTTAACTGAACATGCAAACTAGTTAACTCGACATGCGAATTGAAAGATCACTCAACATGCCAATATATGAACTAGAGATGACAACCCAGAAATCGTTCAGTCTAACTGCAGTCAGAACTCAAGTTAGGGTGCACCAGTCAACTTTCTTTGAAAAATCAACTTTGACCTCTTAAGGCGAATTCCAGACTTAGCCAATTTTATGAAAATTTAGACTAAAACCTCTTTCAAGACCTCTGTTCATCCTCTAACACTGGCTGACTAACTCCACCGATTGGCTGGCTGACAGGTGCATCGCAGAGCAAGATAAAAATTGATCAAAAGATACCTTGAGACTGAACATCATAAAACCAACATCTGAAGGCTCAAAAATTCAAGCGCCCTTTTCAAAAGCTGCGCTTTTTCTCAAACTTAGCCATATTTTCACATCTTCATTTTGAACGAAGGGAAAAATAAATTCTTCATAACTTCTGATTTACCAAGTTTCAGGACTGGATCTCAGGTTCACTGCGAAGCTGACTTCATTCTGCATGACAGCTACAAAGGCACATTTTCCCAGAAAACATCATCTGAGGGGTGAAAATCAAGGGCACCTTTTTCAAAAGTTGCTCTTTTCCCTCCAGACTTAACCATTTCTAGAACTGACCAAAATAACATTAAAACTCTGACTGCAAGCTGCTGAGTCATCTTCTGATCTGACGGAAACAGGCAACGGAAAGCTAAACGTAACACGAACAAATTGAATATCTGATATCATCAAAAAGAAGGCATTAAAGGCTTGAAAAGCTCAGGCGCCTTTTTGAAAAAGTGCTCTTTTGCTCATTCCTTGATATTTTGACTAAGATTTGACCCCACGTTTGACCTCTGATTCAGGCCCTTCTGCAACTCAGATTCACCCACCGTTGGATGCGTCGCGAAGCTCGAACAAATGTGAGATAAACATCTTGGATGGCATTTAGTCAAAAACCTTCATCTGACACCTCAAAAAGATGGGTGCCCTTTTCAAAAGCTGCGCTTTTTACCAGTGTTAGCCAATTCTCGTTTTCCTCTCGTTTTGCGCTGTATCTTCTGTAACTTGCATGAAACAAGTCTGTTTGACAGGCTTCATAGCTCATTACGAAGCTGACATGATGCCGGACAAATGCCTGCTGGAGGTGACAAACCCTAAAAACAGGATCTGGGCCCCTAAAAGATAGGGCGCCCTTTTGAGAATGTGCTCCCCTCTCCAGAGATAGAAAATTTTGATGATTTTCCTTCAAATTTCCACTTTTCTCAAATTTCTTCAGTAACAGACTGACATGACACTGATACCAACTCCATATTTAAAAACCCCAAAAACGACCTTCTGACATCACTTTAACAAGATTAAGACTCAATTAAGCAAAATGCCTTAGTGAAGCAAAAATTTTGGTTTTGGGTACAACACTAGGTATGAGTGTGTCAGCTTAGTTGGAATTCAATTCCAATGCTACAACTATACCTAAGTAGTTGTACATCATCTTGTGAGTCCTAGGAGGTCATGTTCTCCATTCATACAAAGCTTTGAGATTGTTCATCTCTCTAGATACACCATATCACATGAGAATTTGATGGATCATGTATTGAGGGCATAGGGATTGTTGGAAATATTGTCATTGATGTCAAAATAAAAGGATGAAGTCATTGATGACAAATGAATGGACAAGATTGAGAAAAAGAGAGATTGTAGAAATAATGCTTATAATATGATAAGTTTAAGAAAAGCCAGATGTTACATACAATGATGAGCTTAATGAAGTAATCATCTTCAGATTGATCATCTTCAGACTAATTGTGTTTAGAAGCGTCCAACTATAGAATATATGTTCAAATATAGAATACGACTAAAGAAATAATATTCAGATCCAATTTCAGTTTGAATAGGTACGTACTGGAGATTGCTGGGAGATTCAAACTTCAATTCAAAACAAGTTTGGGTCATATTAGATTGTTATTTAGATCAGATTATTATTTCAGATTGCCATCAGTTTTTGTCTGATTGTTCATGCCCAGATTCATGTCCAGATTCGAAATTTCTATTGAAGGGATATACTTTACAAAGACATGTCAAAGATGTCGATGGTGTTTACTTCAGATCAATGGTGCTTTCAGATCGATGGTGGTTTTAAGTTACTTCAGATCGACATCATGATTATGGGTTAAGTTAACAAGTAAGATAGCACGTATTTTTAAGAGGCATGTTTAATGAACAAATACGTATTTCCAAAAGAGACGTCTTCATATCTGATTGGAGGATGCGACTTTTTCAAGTCAAAGAGTGCGATGCTTTTTATACGTCTGTTCCAAAAAAGGTATGAGTTAGACGTGTAAAGAATTGCAAATAAAGTAAAAGAGGTATATACAACTATTCCAAAAGAAAAAGGCATGTGTTGTTTACAAAAGACGTGTTTTCTTTTAAAAGCGTCACTCCTATCAAGAGACGTGCCTCTCTTAACAGGTGCGAATAGTAATTAAGAATAATTTGAAGTTGGTAAAGAACATTTCTGAAGAGATATTAAAAACAAATGAAGAGGTGCAATTAAACAAAGAGTTGTGCTCTCTCTCCAAGGGATGCATACTTTGATCTAAATATATATTTGCCATTCATTTCAAGGTTGGTGGTTGTGGTTGGGTAAGTGAGCATTCTAAATCTGAAGTCCCATCTCCTTGTGTGGGCTAAGTGTGAGATCATTCATCACCAAAGGCAGATTGGAGGATTGGGATAGTGCAGGTCAGATTGAAGGCATCATCTTGCAACCATCAAGTCAAGGTTGGTGCCTTGCATTAAGGGCTGGTGCTCTTTGTAGGTTGGTGCCTACTAAATAATTAAGAGGTTTGGGTGTCCCTTGTAGGTTGCAGCCTACTAAATTATCTTCTTTGTAAAACAAGTAGGTTGGTGCCTACTTCCACTTGTAAAAATCATTTAAAGTTTTCAATAAATTTGTGTCAACTTGTGTAAATTGATTCATATCAAAAGGTTGATGTTGATAAGAGTTTAAGTTCGTTTAGAAGATTGTAAAAGTTGATTGTAATAAGTTTGAAAAGATTCAGAATTGAAAGTTTGATTGATTTACTAATTCACCCCTCCTCCCCCACCCCCTCTCAGTATATCTTTGTGCTCTTCAAGGGATGTCTTTACATTATCACATACGTCTATCACTATCTCTCAAAAGTCTCTAAATTATAAGCCATGATCCAATTGATATGAAATATATTCTACTGCTTTACCAGAGGGTATCATGCTCTACGTGTGGCAAATATAAGCTAATATATCTTGTCTACTATAGTACAATGAAGAGTATCCTTATGTCTAAGGAAATACCATGTAGTTGTTGCCTAGGAGTAAGTGTGTTGATTGACAACTTACTCAAGAAATGAGTTCTAGGGTATGTATGGGTGTCCTTGTAAGTGCATTGTGGTGTTTGAACCAAGTTATGCCAAGGATAATGTGTCATAATTGTTTGGTATTCATGCTGTCATATGCTCATGTTAATATATGTCTTGTATTTATGAACATTTGTGTTTATGTGTATTCTTGATTGAAGTGTACTATGTATTCTTGTTCAATGTTAGATATGTATTCTTGTATTCCTGTATGGACATATTTCCCATATTCATCTTAGACTCAGTCTGTGGTTAGTGTGAGTTGGGCCAAGGTGATTCAGAATACGTGTAGGATGGGATAAATGTTAAACCACCTTGAACTACATGAATGGTTAAGACGTACCGCATTGAAGAATGTGTGCTCTCACAGTATGGGTGTGTGGAGCATTCATTTGGAGGTGTTGCATAGTCTTGTATGTGTAGAGTTAGTTGTATATGTTTGATTATGTCTTGAATGCTCTTGTATGTATTATGAGTGAGTGTTACTAATATTTGATGTGTATTGTATGGTGTTGTAATGGTTTATGTGACTGTTTATGATGTATTACTATGTACAGAATAGTGTTGTAAATATCATGATCATGGTTTTGCTTAGTTGACATTTTATGATTATGACTATAAATGATCAGGAATATAAAGGTGTAATGAATCTAAGAAAGATAAACGCTATTACCAGTTGCTTCATGATCACTGGGCTACTTGTTTATCTATTTCAAGCCTAACTGATGGATAGGAAGGATAGGGTTTGATAAATGAGTGGTGTTGATGTGTTTTTCGTGACAACACCAACACAGAATAAAGTTACCAATGGCGACTCTATCCTCTCTTGAACAAAATCTCCTGCATGCTAACATTGCTAGAAAGATCATGCATTCAACTCCAAGGTTCCTTCATGCAGTGGATAGTCTCAGTTGGCTTGATGTGATTTGCTGGTATTTCAAGGGGACTTACGTGATTGTTCACTCCAGAGGAAGGGGTTTTCAGGATTCAAAGGATTTATCAGTGAAGCTCAGATTTCTTAAACTAACCAGGAAGTACTGAATTTAAATGGTTGCAGGGATAGAAGATGCTATAGACTAATCTACGCATGGGACGTGGAGATCAATTTTCACAAGCCTCAACCAATTTCCTTTTTGCCTCGCTTCGGACAGCCTCCACCGAACTGGTGCAATCTTCAAGGGGAGTAACTAAAGATATTCAAATTACAATTCAACAATGAAGACACCGTCACAACGACGCATACCACCATGAAGATCGTAATCGAAGTTAAATCCACAAGTTTCCAATTGACCACGCAAGGCGAACTCGCCATCAGCAACCCCACTAGTGGTATGGATAGACGAAGTTTGCTCAAATTGAAGACCACATTCCACAATTACTAACTACTTGCATGAAATGATATTTACTTTACTTTAAGCTACTACTCGAATCAGAAGGACAAAGAAACCTTGCTAGCTACTCACAACAAAAAATGAGATCATCATCAATGAAAACCCTTTTTATTATGAGAGTGTTCACAACAATTTCTTACAAAGTTTTCAAAGGAAAAACTTTCTTTCTTCTTCAACTACACTATCAATCTATACTAAGCTATCTCTAAGTTGTCTCTCTATCTTCCTATCTCTACCCTAATCTCTACTATCTAATGAAATACAAATGAGGGGGGGGGATGCCCCTTTTATAGTTGGCCCATTCCAATGGACGGCTCAGATTACAGTCAGATGGAGGGCTCAGATTGAGCCACATAAACCCTAACCCTAAAAACTCCCAGAATGAGTGGTATAATAAATGAGCAATTAATGGCCACGTCCTTCTAGAAGATTCCTGTTTGTAAACACGTTTGCACTGTGTTGATGCGTGTTTTATAACACAACAAACATTTTAGAATAAAGTGTCAAAGACGCTCTATCCCCTCTTGAAAAACTACCTCGTATGCTAAGACTGCAAGAAAGATCATACAGCAATTCCAATGTTTCAGTTAAGTGTGGATAAGCTTTGTGGTTGATGTGATTTGTTGAGGGCACAATAGGGATTTACTTCTAGTAGGTTACTCAGAAAAGCAAAGACACGAATACAATATCATTTTGGAATTTTCTGACTTCAAAAAAGTGAAAAAAAAGAGTAAGGGTTTAGGAGTCCTATGCTATTCCTATGAAATCAAGAGACGGCGAGGATTGAGTGAAACTAAATAAACAATACTTTGTTTCGCCATGCTAAACGACAACTACACAAAGCAAGTGCAATCTTCTGGGATTTGTGCTTAAAATTTTTTTACCACGAACAATACCATCAATGAAACAACATTATTCGAAGTAAACGTTGAAGCATCCACAATAAAGCTCAGTCTAACTTTACACATTGAATGAAAAGCATCCACTCAAAGAAAGTATGAGCTAAGTTTCACTAATCTTTGCTATCAATCTATCATTCCCTTAACATACATTCAAAAGAGATTCTTATTCAATGAGGAAGAGAAGTATGTAACCATGCAACCATTTGACAATGAAAGAATTCAAAGCATCTCATGCATCATGAACTTTATTATCAAAATAGTCTTTTTGCAACAATTTCATAAACTTCTCTCTTATTATCTATGCTCTATTTCTTTCTACATCTTCTCCTTCTATTCTTCTATATCCTCTATCTATCCAAATGAGAGAATAAGAGTGGGTTTATATAGAGTTCCCGAACTATAATGAACAGCCAAGATTAATCCGGAATCAATGGCAAAGATTAAAAATAAACAACCCTAATTAGGGTTTCCTAAAACGCAATCAGCAATCAATGAGATAACAGGCAGTGAACTGAAGTGACAAGCTATTCTTGAGGAGGCGCATCCTTATCCTCTTTGGTTGCAGTATACTGGATGAATTTAGAAACTATCATGTCAACCTCCTCGATCGTGACAGGTGGCAGCGCATTGACCCTGAATTCTAGCAGATCTAGATCATTCGAGCATTCAGCGAAAGTGTCTTCCCATTCTGATTCTTGTTGCTGGAAATTGCGAAAGATGAACAGGAAGTCAGCTGCCTTAGTCAAATTTTGCTTGCAGACAGGCCCAATAGTGAAGAAGATTTCCTGAATTTTGTGCTTCAGGTTCTCAAACTGCAAGTTGTTTGCTCATACAATGTCCTTCTCCAGCGCATTTGCAGCTACAACTAGAATCTTCTCCCGAACTTCTTTTGTCCTTTCCTCAATTCGGATGGTATCTGCCTTTATCTTTTCTATGATCTCACTTCGTATGATCAATGTCATGTACCAACTACTGAAATCATAAGCTGCACCTGGTGTAATTACCTTTCCATTGACCAGCTCTTGCTTTGACACTCCTTTAAATACTTTGAGACATGGAATGATTTTGTCTCGAACGTCCTGAGCATTATCCCATGCTTCTGCCAATGTTGAAATCCTTAAGAGCAAAGAAGAAGTCTGCCCATACGCCAATGCTAGTCTTTCTGCAAATACAGCCACCTCTTGTCTGTTGTTGATTAGCCATTCTTTAGTCTCCTTGGCTATATTCTTCTCCTCTTCGAAAATCTCCTGAGAAGTATGCATCAATGGAGGAGTTGTTGAGGTAGTTTGATCGAGAGGCTTAGTTAGGTGTTGAATATACTCCTTGAGTCGTTCAACCTCTCGTTTATACTCTTTTTTCTTTACTATCTCCTTCTCTAGCCTTGCTTTGATAGTGGCAACAGAATTATCCAACTCTTCCATCTCCTGTTCTTTTGTGGTAAGGCCTAAATCGACAGTGGTAATGGCATACTCCTGGGGAGTAATCTCTTCTCTCGACTTGTCAACTGTTGGTACAGCAACTTGGACTGTACGATGCCCAGCCTCATCTCTCTGAATGGTGGAGAAGGTTTTGGTAGGCTTTTTTGCACTGACTGCTTCCAATCTGGCCAGGAAATTGGCCATGTCATCTTCTTCTTTTGGAACTTTGTAAAGCTCCTTTATCTTCAATCTCTCTTTCAACCAATCAGGAATAGTTGGCTGCGTGGTATCTTCTTCTTCCTGAATGTCCTGCATGACCTGGATTTCTTGGATTCCTCTCAAGGCTGAAATCATCCCTTCTTCAAACTCGTTGTCCAAAATGTCAACCTCATTGTCTGATTCCAAAATCTCGGTGTCTGTGGGTGATGGAAGCTCATCCTCTTCGGGTTGAACAGGAATAGGAGAGGGAATCCTTATATCTCCCAGAGATTCATCAATGTCAAAAATTTCATTCACATTCGCGGAAATAGCAGAATGAAGAGGCTCTAGCTTATGCTGCTTCCTGGCAGGTTCTTCGTTTGCAATTTCTTTTCCCTTTGTCTCCTTCCTTTTCTTAGGATTAGAGCTCTCAATTGGCTCATCTCCCTATGATGCCCCAGCATTAGAAGAGTAAGATTCTGATTGGCCCATCAGAGTGTATGTCAAAGGCATACCCTTCCGCCGTAGTTCTTTAATCTGCTGGTCTGCCCACCATTGTGAATACTTGGTGACAGGCCTCATGAAGGTGCCAAGTCAAAGATTTCCGATTCTGACCAGCGCACGGGAGGAAGAGGTTGACTTCCATCAAAACCTGGCTGTGTAAATATGCCATCATCTTCAAGTTGGTATAGCACGTGGAAGAGTTATGTCGTTCTAGTCAAGCTGACAGTCAGTCTAGACCACAATCTTTTCCTAACATCAAATTCATCTACGGCATTGGCCCAATAATCTTCTAGGTCCACTTGGTGTTTATATTTCCTTTTGTTCACAATTCCAATGTGGTGGTGAGGATCAAAATTGGCTCGAGATCGGTATGATGTGAACGGATACCACTGCATCTCTAGTCTAGCACCTTCAGCTGCCTGTGCAGACGAACAGTATTCTTCCATGTTCCCGATAAAGAATGGGAAAGTGACGGCTGCTTTCTGCTTCGGCCTTTGGATGTTTTGAAAAGTCACCAATTGCCTAAGAACCTCCAGTAGGATCATCCTGTGGGTGGAGTAGACGGGAAGCTTGTACGGATTCCCAGTGAATCCCTGGATTTGGACATAAGTGAATTTAGGAAACTGGATGTACCAGGATCCATATTTACTGATAAGGCTCTTTGCTTCATGTGTCAGCCTCTGATGGGTTCCCCCTTGTAGTATCCTTGTGATGAACATCAAGAATGCATCATGCGCTCTTCTGAAATGGGACTTGGCAGATAGCTGCAATTGAGGATAACATTCATACACTTTGAATTGATTTTCTCCATTTCCAACAACACCTTTGCATATCAATCCAGGATATTTATAGGCTCTGGCCAATAGATAAATGACGTAATGTAGAAACCCTAGTTTCCCCTTTTCCTGTCTCTGATTTTTTTTTTAAGGTTTTCTGACGTTTTAGGTTTTTTTTGCAAATTTTGTGTTTTTGATGCAATAATTGAAAGGTACGATTTTGACAATAAATTGAAATAAATTCAATAAAAATAAAATAGCTCTGGAAACTGAAGAAAATGGATGCCAGTATGTTTATTTGATCTTTTCTACTGATTACAGAAATACCCAAATACATGCAATGAATTAAATAAAGAATTTTCAATATTTTTGGAACCTGGTATTTGCTGCTACAGAAGTACAGAAATGTACGGCTGCATTAAATGAAGTCCCTTTCCTCCTGTTTGATGATCTCTCTGGCTTCTGGAACCCCCAACGCCTAAGTTGATGCAACTGAAGACCACAGACAAAGGGCGTTTCTCTTGATCTGGTAAGTACGGCTCAAGGACAGATTGTACGGCCCTGCAGCAAGGTACGGCCTGACAGAACAGCAATAAATGTTGTACGGCCTTCACCAAAATCAATGTCAAATCCTCTGTAATGATGCGCCAAGATGAACAACTACTGTCTGGATGCAAAACACTGAAGAATCTCAGATAAAAGACAATCTCTGAAAGCTCTGTAGTTTACTCTGAATGAGAAAACCTCTGCTGGCAATAGATCAAGTGATATTTCACACTCTCTGAATTGCTTTCCGCTGGAGATGGCTCGTTCCCCAAGGAAGTCGAGTTCAAACACTAAAGTCTGTGCTCAGATCAATATGATCAGTTCTCAAAATTCAATAATCTCATAATGGCTCAGAAACCAAGGCAAATCCACTAATAAGCTGAAAAGTACGAATTCCTCAAGAATAGGGTTTCATTAAAATATTCACTTTTATTTCTTTTAATTTCTCCATAGTTCTCAGCTGAATATTTTAATATAATTTAAATGTCAAACTGGCCCCTTCTGATGATGGGCGCACCCCTGAAGGCAATCACTTAAGTTATAATGTAAAATTATAACTTTATATTATAAATCATTAAATAATTAATATTTAATCAATATAATTAAATATTAATATTTTCCTCATTACTCCTCTGATTCCTGATCCGTCTGATGCTGACGAACTCTGAAGTGATTCCGGATGCCGCCAAAGCCCTACTGCTAAAAATAGCAAGGGTCCCACACTGCCTGCCAGGAACTGCTAAAAATAGCAATTCTGCAAAAAGCCTCCGAATGAGCCCAAACGAAAGACCACTGATCAATCCCTGCTAACTGGAGCTGAGCCAAGCTCCGAAGTGACCCTCTATCCAATCAATCAGCCTACGAGGGTCGTGTGATAGGCCAATCCTGTCCTCTGAGAGATGTCACTGAGAAGGGGACATGACACGTAAGAACTCATATGGAATGACTTAGTCCTTTCAAGGTTGATTAATTACTCATGGATATTATCACTGATCATTCTTGACCAGTTAAACATTCTAACTCCGGAGGTGATTTCCTCGATAAAGAAGTACATCCATGTTTCAAAATAGGCGCCTTGAGGATTGCCCATTATTCTGTTCAAGAGCAAAACGATATCACCATAGTCTTCTTTAAAGTTTGTTCTGCGCAGCCTCTTAGGCATTTTCTTAGCGGAAGCTCTTGGCTTTTCCAACCATGTTTTATTGATATGAGTCGCACATTGATCTGCCCGATCATCAAAGATTCTTTTGGCTTCCCCTTTTGTTTTATATGAAGCTCGAACATGGTCAGGTATGCCAAATGCCTCTTGGATAGCTGGTTCCCCAAGGTGCGCCAAAATTCTCCCATTAGGAGCTATAATCTGTCTTTCCTGCGGGTTGTAATGTCTTGCACATTCGACCATCAATTCGACACACTGGGTTGCTGGAGGAAATCCGGCAGCTTGGACAATTCCATTGAGCATCATTCGGCGGGCAATCGTCGTGGGCATAAGTCCATTTAATCCATACATCCTTTTCTTGAATTCTTCAAAGTCCACATGTCCGAGGTCTGTATCTACAATGTTCTTCCACTTGGAAGTGATTTTTGTCTCCTGTTGGACTCCCTTGCTGGCGAACTTCATTGGTGCTTTCTTTGACGATCCTTCGGGAGTGGTCATCAACCTGCGAGAAAGAGGATACAATAAACATTAAATTATTTGCTTTAAAATTTTCTTGTGAAAATTCTAACTTTCAGCTTGTTGAAAGTTAAATTCGATGAAAAAAGCAAGTTGAGTAATAACACTTAGTGAATTTTTTGAGATAAAACGAAGACAAAAGTAAAAATAATTCATCAAACTTCGAGATTACACTCTATGGCTGGCAATTTAATTGTAAACTTCGAAAATCTGGTCTTTATTGCCAAAAAAGCGAGCACTCCTCTTGAAAATTTCAACCATCAGCCTAGAATTCTACCTCTTTCTTCGTTTCTCTCCTCGAAATCAATTACTCAACTCTCAAAAATTTCTATCTTTTAAAAATCTCTCCCTCTCTCGAGAAATTTCTAACTCTCAAAAAATTCTAACTCTTGAAAAATTCCTAACTCTCGAAATGGAGAGAGAGCTAAACCACTTCTCAAATCGAAATTGTGAGTTGATAATGACTTGAGAATGCTTTATAAAGTTGAAAAATTCGATCCATTTAGCAATTCTCTCAAGTCCATCGAACGTAGACTCTTGTTCATCGAGGAAAGTTTCTAAAATTTTAGCTCTTCATCTTTATCTTCATCGAAATTTTGAAGTTTATCCATAGAGCTCGATTTTTCTCTAAGTGTTTAAAAATAATTAAAGGCTTATCATGTGATTTTTTCTATGTTCCACCAAGTTTCCGGGACGGGGGGACGGCGGGACGCGTTTCGGGGACGGCAAAGTTTTGAGGGGATTTTAGGGGACGGGGGGACGGCTGTATAGTATATATATATATATATGGAGAGAGAGAGAGAGAGAGAGAGAGATAAATTTTAAAAATATAGGGAAATTTCAAATTTAAGATATTCCTATGAGTAATGATAATCATAACAATCACCAATCATATTGACATATGCATCATAGAATCAAATTATCAAACAAATTAATAGATGAAGACAAGACTCACAATGGGTTTGACAATCACCAATCATATTGTATAGATATACCACCACCTCTGATATCACTAGTAGGATTAGAATGCACAAGATAAACACAAAATTAAATCATGAGTGCATAATACTAGAAATAATAAACTGAATTATGTGGGATTTGATTACGTCGCTTTCAATGCTTTTGAAAGCCCTTCAAATTCGCATGAGATACCACCAAGTTAAAACTACACAAACCACCACCCAAACTAAGAAACTAATCTTAAATTAACATGACCATTCAAACTAACAAAATATGAAACTCTCACAAACAATATAGAACAATAAGTTATATTGTAACCTATGTTCTAACAGAAAAACAAACACAATTACAAACATCTATGGATCACAAACTCTGACACAATATCTTGCAATTAGAAAGTAAAAAAATGAAATTGAAGAATACAATCTAAAATTTAAAAATTGTCTTTGCAACCCAATGGGCCATTTTTGAATAGGGTGAATCCAACCATGCTTGGCACACGGACATCTATTTCAAAGATGTTAACAAAGAACACATGCTTTGCAAAGTGAGGAAGTTAGTTGCAAACTCTATCAAATCTGCTCACACAAGCTCTTTGCCTCTAGTGTGATCTCTCATCCAGTTGAGAACCCAAATGTGATTGTAGATGTATTTGGTGATGTTCATGATTTCTTCCACCACTAGTCTCTCTCAATCAATTTTGCCCATCCTTCAAGAGAAGGTCAAGGCAAAGACTAATGTAGGGGGTTCAAAAAAATTTTGGTTGCCTCTTTTGATGCAATTTCCTTGCCATCACATATGCTATTGTATTATCGGTTACAACTTTCACCACATTTTTAGTGCTCACCTCTAGGATTTAACACAAGTTCCTCCAACAATATTCTCAAACTCTTTGCATTCTTTGCATTGAAATATTTTACTAACCCCTAATTCATGAGGAACAACTTCACCATTGTGAATCTTGTCTTGAACTCCTTCAAACCCTCCTCTTTCTCTTCTCACTTTTGCTCTTGGCTGCAATTTTATCTTGGCAAGTTAAAATGAGATCAAATGAAGGTAAAAAAATGTTTTAAGTGGCCATATTAGGGTTGGGAAGGCGTGGGGCCCACAAAGGAATGTTTTAAAAAAGAAAAAATTAAAAAAAAACTTTTATTTTTATGTTTTATATGCTGCTGGGCGATAGGGGACGGCTGGCTGTCCCCGGGACGGTTGAGGGACGGCTAGGCGTCCCCCTCCGTCCAGCCTGGCAGTCCCCCATTCGTCGGGGACGCCCCGGGGACGTCCCAATCCCCCCCTGTCCCCGAAACGCACCGGACGGGGGCAAAGGGGGTCCCCGTGTACCCTTCCCCGTTTTCGATTTTCTCAACCTTTAATTTTTTATTTTTTAGATTTACCCATGCTTTATTTTAATTTGGCAATTTTCATGGGTTTTTTCCCCTCTCTCTTCACCATGGCGGATTTTCTTATGTCTTGGCCATTTTACCACTTCCCTTTAGATGTTCCATGCCTTGGGCAAATTTTGCTAGGCGGACTTGGCAAAAACTTTTCCATTTTATTTCCACTTTGCCTATCATCCCATGGCGGACTTGGAGTGTCTCCTTCCATTTGCTTGATCTAGGTGAACTCTCCATATGTTTATCCATTCTTCCTCTAAGTAGGGCAGACTTGGAAGAATTTTTTCCATCTTCATTTTAAAGTCTAGGCGGACTTTCATAAGGTTTCTCCACCCTTCATTTTATACCTAGTCAAAATTCTAACCATTTCTTCCTTGGGCGGACTTTCCTTCTATCCTTCCACTTGTCCATACTTAGACAAAATTTCAATCTTTTCCCTCTTACTAGGTTGAGCGGACTTTGAAGAAGTCTTGCCATATGCCAAGGGCGGACTTTCAATCATCCTTTCCATTTGTCCATACTTAGCCAAAAAACTCTAACTTCTCTCCCTTACTAGGCTGGGCAGACTTTCAAGAAGTCTTGCCATATGCATGGGCGGACTTTCAAGACTTCTTTCCATTTGTCTTCTTGGCAAAGGCGGACTTTCCTTGCCTTCTTCCATTTTGCTATCAAGCCAAGGCGGACTTTGGAGAAACATTTCCATGTGCCCAAGAGTGAGGAGCGGACTTTCAAGAAGTCTTACCATTCTCAAGGGTGGACTTTCAAGAGGCTTTGCCATGTCTCCTTCAACTGCTGGGCAGACTTTCCATTAGTCTTGCCATTCCACAGCAATCTGGGCGCACTTGACATGAATCTTCTCAGACTTACATTCTTCCAACCCAGAATTTTATGATTTTTCATAGCCTTTTCTCTGATTTTTTATTGCTTTTCTCAGATTTTCGACTGATTTTTGCATGCTTTTCATGATTTTTCCAGATTTTTGGTTGCTTTTCTCATATTTTTTCCCTAAATTTTCGCATGCTTTTTACTTGCTTTCTAGATTTTTTGGGTGATTTTTTGCATGCTTTTCAATCTAAAGATGGAAACTTAGATTCCTTGATTGGTGGGGATCTTGGCACCTGCCAAAAATAGAAAAAGCGAAAAAACAACTTTCTAAAAATAGTAAGTTCCCAAATGGCCTAAAAGTGCCAAAAACGAAAAAAGCAAAAGCAAAAAAGCAAAATCCCTAAAAAATAGGAAGTGTCAGAATTGGGCGAAAGCACAGGCGATCCTCGTCTGCAGTGTCCTCTGAGCACTTCTACGACGTTTGCGTGCAGTTTAAGGCTTGAAATCTCAACTTGGCTCAGGTGATGACTCCAGACTCCGACTTGAAACCCACAAAGCGAAAGAGCTTACAAAAATGCAACCCAAAACTAAACCCTAAAAACAAGCCAACGAGGGTCCCCATGTGCAATGGGGCGATGTGTGAAATAGGTCACAACACACTGTTCTACTTCCTGACTGCAAATTGGATGAGTCTGATCATTGTGGCTTCAACTTCTTGAAAGGGTATGGCAGGCACGTTCTCAATCTGAAACCTCAAGGCTATAACTTTTTAACCTGTTTGATGGTGATTTTCTCCTTCCAGTCACTGCATCTTGAGTTGTGCGAAGCATGCTGGATCCTCTAGGTCATCGAAGGACTTTACACTTAAGGAGAATTTCTCTACTTTGTTCTTCAATCTGTCATGATGTTAGTCTCCAACACCTGGGCCTTCATCTTTTCCTCCATCTTGAACTTGAAAGATTTTATTGTCTTGGATTCAATCATTCCTCCTTGCCATTCGCCTGACTGCGTTGGGTGCAACACTTAGCCATTTCTGATGATTGCAATACTGTCCCGAAGTATTCGCTCCATCACTTCAAGCCCTCCTACCTTGGTCCCGATATTCATCCTGCAAAATAAATAAAAGAAGAGCATCAGAACACTTATAGTATAAATTCACTTTACTTACCCGATCTCCATGTTTTGATCTCCAAAGCCTGAGTGATCCCCGGATCTAATAGGATTCATCATTTCCCTCTAGCAAACCTCATCTTCAAATTCGTCATGCCCTAGCCAAATTTCCAACCCATCTGCCTTAGAAATAATTTATTTCCTCTAGAAAATCAACCAGGCGCCCGAGTGAAATCTCCATCATAAAGTCTCCGGCAGAGCATGAAGAAATTAAAAATCATCTCTTCTATGAAGATATCCAGTACCCAGAAGAAAATTTCCCTCAGAAAACATCAAATTCATGTGTCCATAGACAAAGGGGTATTTTTAATTTTTTTGCAATTTATACCTTAGAAAAATATTTCTCACCAACATTTATTCTTATTCCTCCTATCTGGGCGTATTTGCAGGGTTCAATTTTCAATTCATTACTTAGGAAACTCTCCAAACATCCCTCCTATCTCAAGCGCATATGAGAGGGTCTACTTCCAATTTTGATGCCTTAGTTGAATTTTCATCTCCTCCATTGGCTTGGGCGCATATAGGGGTCTCTACTTCCAATTTATTGCCTTAGTCAGATTTCAATCACCCTCTCTTCTCCTTGGGCGCATATAGGGTAGTGAACTTTCAGTTTGTTTGCCTTAGAAAATTTTCCAACTCTTCCTACAAGTCAAGGCGCATATATCATATCAAGGTGGAATTAACCACGCCTTAGCACATTTTCCTTTTAGAAAGCCACCACCTCTAACATCCTTGGGCGCATTTCACATGCTGAGGAGGAATGACGCCTTAGTCATTCTTCTTCCACACCTCTAGAGATGGGCGCATTTGACATGCCTAGGAGGATTTAACTACTTAGACAAATTTCCTTCATCCTTCCTGAAGTTGGGCGCATTTGACATGTTGAGAGGGAATTTTATCAACACTTAACACCTCTAGCAAGTTGGGCGCATTTGGGGTATGGAGGAGGAAGTTTGACTTCAACGCCTTTTGTCTTTTCCTAGCTCACTTGGGCGCATTTAGGGGGTCAAGGAGGATTTAACTTTGACTTAGAAACTTTTTATATGTCTTCATGAACAGTGGACGCATTTTGGGGGTCATGCAGGAATAAGCCAACACTTAACTATTTTCCACACTCCATCTTGAGATGAGGGCGCATTTAGAGGTAGGAGGAGGATTTAACTTCAATGCCTTAGAATTTTTTTTATTACCATCTCTCCTTGAGGACGCATTTAGGGGTAGGAGGAGGATTTATCAATGCCTTGGAAACTTGTCATGGCCTCACACCATAACAGGGCGCATTTGGCAGGGGGTGAAGGAAATTTCTCAGACTTAGGCATTTTTAGCTTGCTCGCCCTCATTTACTATATTTAGTAAGTCCCCTGATTTTCATACCTCTGAAGCTTGGATTGATTTGAAATTTTTGCCACAGGACCTTCATGATCTAGTTAATCTGCTCACACTGCCACCTCGTGCTGACTTGCTATTTATAGCATGTTTCTAGAGGTGATTTACTATTTATAGTAACTGCTCAGTTTCATGACTTCCACAACTCCATTCAGCTTGAAATTTGAATGGTGTGACCCTCATGGGGTGACTTGCATGTTCACACTGGCGCCTGCTGCTGACTTACTATTTATAGCCTGTTTCTAGAGTGCCTTACTATAAATAGTAAGTGCTCAGATTGCCTTCAAATTTTACTAGTGGATAGCTTGAAAGATACTGATCACAGTGGGATACATTGGTTCTCGAAAATTCTAGCGTTTGACCCCTCATTTTGGGTCCCAAAGCTGAAAACCCTAATCTGACTTGCATGTCGATCAAATGACCTCCGTTTGACCCTGTTTTTGTTGCATGTCGGTCAGTTTGTGATACTGAAGTGCTAGGGGGGGGCTGCCAGAGTGAATCTGCTAAAAATAGTAAGTTCCTGAAAAAGTGACCAACTCCGTTTGCATGTCACATCACTGCGTAGCTCTTGAAAAAACCATAAGGAATAACCTGACATGCACTGAAAAGCCCTGCATGCAAACCCTAAAAATAGCCTCTGAAGACGGCTCTGAAAAAGGTCCTGATCCTGGTTTGCATGTTATACCACTACGAAGCTTTTGAAAAACCCACAAGGAATGTCCAGACATGCGTAGAAAATTCCAACATGCAAACCCTAAAAATAGCCTCTGAAGGTTTTGTTCTAAAAGTCATCGTCTCATTTTGCATGTTATATCACCACGTAGGTCTCAGAAAACCCAAAAATAATCTCCAGACATGCACTGAAAAACTTTGCATATAAACCCTAAAATCGGCTTCTGAAGGTGATACTTGCTAAAAATAGAAAGTTGTCAGATCGAGCTCGAATTTTGTAGACAAGCAGTTTAACATGTCCTGGATGCAGTGTGATGGATAGAACTTCAAAAGTGCTGAGAAAATGCCCCGAATCAAGTACTTACTAAAAATAGTAAGTTGTCAGAACTCAATGAAATTTTGTTGGGGACTTGCTGGAAGCATGCTGACTGTATTGCCAACCTCAGATTTCAATTCATTCACTCCATTTGACTCCAAACTGGCTGAAAGATTCAAAACCCTAATTCTCAAACTTAGCCAAAATTTCACGTTTAAGCTCACAGACAGGCACATCCCCGGAAAGGCATATAGCAGGAAGACACAGAAAGAGAGTCAACAGCAAAACAAACCAAAAACCAAGCCAAAAGACCCGAGCAAAGCAAAAATTAGGGGGGTCCCCATTTGCAATGGGGCAATGTGTGAAAAGGTCACAACAAGTGGTTCACATCACCTTCCCCATTCGCATATAGAGCATTACAACAAAGTTGGAGTTACTCAAAGTCGCTACATTGGATGGTTGTACATTGCATATCTGGATTGTATTGTTCATATTGAGCATAGGACCACTATTGTATATGTAGGGTCTTCGACATATTTCCTACTCAATTGCATATTACTGTGCAGATGTATTATTGTTCTGGTGAGATCTTTGATGTTGTAATTCTTTGTAAGGATCTATGGTGTAACCATTGTCCTTGTTGATAATGAAAAGTTGGAATATATTTATCTTGAGTTGCTCATTATATTTGTTATGGATCCATTGAGTTGATTAATCTTTAAGTACAAAAAACATGCGTTCCACATTTTGGGGATCGCTAAAAAATCTCCTTCTGCCTATTTATCAAGATTAATATTTTGACCTTAACTATGTGGTTTAGTGATATGAATCAGTCCTTATCTTAGGCATATTATTCTCTGATGTATGAAAAAATTAAGAGTATCATCTTAGGGGTTATTAGCTACTCACCTTGTAATAAATACCAAGTAAGAACCAAGGGCTCTTGTTCTAGCCATACATGTCATTGCTCACAGAAGAGTTCATTTAAGCTTCTTGAACAACCTAGAAAATAAAAGAACTGACTTCTAAAGGAAATCAGACATACTATATGATCATGGTTCACAGCTGCAATTATCTGTATAAATGACTGGAACAAGTGTATTGATATTTTCTTTTTTTTATTTGAAAATTAGTTAGCCAATGTGTGAGAATCTGGTTATAAGAAGAGTTACTTGTCGAATTGCTGCATCATCTTAATCAAAATAAATTAATTCAAAATAGTATGGTTAATTGTTCTTCAAACAGTTCATATTCTTTCCCTCTCTAAAATAGCATGAACTTTCCTACATTACCTATCTTCAACCACATCCTTGACAGAACCCTTCAAGATTACTGTCAGTTGTTTCCTATGGTAGCAAACATAGAAACATGAGAGAGCCAACCAGCATAGTTTATTGAGTTAGATGTTGAGCAAGATAGATACACAGTATACACTATTTGCACTTAACTATTCAAATTTTGTATACTCTTCTTGTATCACAGGAAATTCTCAATAGACTGTATGGTTTAGATTCAAAATTTGAGGTTTTCCTTTGAATAAGCATAGAAAGAACTTTTCTGAATGTATACGTTTCCTTTGACTAAATTTTCTTCACTAAACATTTTTAAAGGAAGGTTACAATCTCTATGGTGAAATCTAGTCTCCTTAACAAAATATTGAAACAAAATCTTATTCGTATGAATCCTGTGCACTGGTAATGACTACATTATTTTTACTAAACTTGTAAAGGAATATATGTCCATGTGTACTTAATACAGAGAAACTATCATCATCTTGGATTATATGTTTTGAAAAGAAAATTAATTGTTGGTGCCAAATCGTAGGGCTTCCTAGTCAAACCAAGGTTTGATGTGATCCGATGCCCTTTTTCACACTTTCATTTGTCGTATATCTAATTTGAGTGGAAAACATAAGCTTGAATAGAGTAAGTCCTTGAATAAAAAAACACTTTGGAGATCATTTTTCTCAAGAAGTATGCATACCTTGAATGTGTTCACTGGCATGGCAGATACTTGGTCCAGCCAAATAATACCCTTCTTTGAGCTCGTTATGGAAAGCCTGGCATAATGATCTGTTGCTGTAGCTTTCAAAATTAATTCTTTTTTTGTCCATTTTTGCATTTCAACACTGGTAGCACTGAAAAAAAGTAAAACCGTAGAGATCAGCATGAAAAAAACTGCATTTCAAGTATACTTCTATCTCAATTCTACAAGTTCATTTAGTAGAATTTTACAGCTCCTGGAAGAATATCCAATAGTGCATGAACAATCAACTTACATGATGGTTGAAGAAGCCATGATTTGCAGTCCATCTGAAGATGTGAAAGCAACAGAAAGATTAACTGCCCCAGTTGACATTATCCACAAAACAACATGATAGGATTCACCCTCTACAATATTCTGCAAAAACAAACTTTTGAGTATATACCATAAAAAAAGTTATCAACTTGTCAGTACAAGAAAAATTTTAAACCAAACTGTTGATGGATATTTTATAGCAAGGCTTTTTTCTAACACAAATGAGAAGAATGTGCAACAAAAAAAAGCATTGAAAAACTGATTACAAAAAGCCTATTAATCTCTAGTAAGATTTGGAGTTTGAAATTCAAATGCTAGGGAAAACGACAGTAAGTCTCACTTGCAAAAATACATACTATAGTTACAAATCTGGCATGTACCCCAGTCTCTCCCAGAAAGGGATGACACCCTCAACTACACAAAGCCATGGGATGAAGAAAAACACACTACAACTGCATGCAATTAAGCGTTCAAAAAATGCACCTTTTTGCATGCTCATTTAGGTTCTATCTAGGTTTTCATACAAACTAATAACTTTGCATAAAATACATAGTTAATTAGTTGTACATTAAGTCGTCTTTTTGGTGTACCCATGTGGCATCAAATGATTTTTAGCTTTTTTACGTGACTTATTCTAAAGAGTTCATTTCATTTGCTTCTTATTAATGAGAATTGACACTAATAACTTTGAAGTCACAATTAATAGTGGTATATAATGATAAATGAAAGTGCTTTTAATGTTACAATGCACTCACAACCATTGGACCCTACTCAACTAGGATAAAATTCAAAGGAAGAAGAAATACTCCACTAGTTGTAAACTAAGATGTCTTTTGGTGTGCCCATGTGGCATCACATGATTTGTTGTTTTTTTTTATGTGACTTGTTCTAAAGAGTTCATTTCATTTAATCATTATTAATGAGAATCAACACTAATAGCTTTCAAGTTGCAACTAATAGTGTTACAATGAAAACTGAAATGTGCTTTTAATGTTCCAATGCACTCACTTTTTCTAAATTACCATATATATCTCTATGGAACATTAAAAGCACGGATCCACGGGAGGCGGTTAGTCCATGTCCCGAATCTGAAGGGAGACACTGGCAATTAGTCCAACAAAAGCATTATTCAAACTCAAAGTAGGCTTCCTTCATCACTGTTTTTTCATTGTTTAATTTAGTATCTAATTAGCAATTACTAATTTTAGGTGACAAATTTAGTAATTAATCTAGGGGTTTACAATTTACATTGTTACAAACCTCAATTTACATTCATTATTTAGTTTTAAAAAATAATAATTAAATTTTCAAATTTTTTATTTTATTACAACAATATTTTATTATTTAAGTGTTCAATTTTTTCTAAATTAGAATTTTAACTTTTGTGTATCCTCTACTTCTACACTTTGTGCAACCTAAAGTAAGAAATATAGAAGTAAAATCCTTGTTTTACGAAGGTTAAGAACAAAATTCTTATTTGTGTATTCTATGCTTTTGTGTTTTGTGTGATTTGAAGTAAGAAAAACAAAAAAGAAAATCCGTATCTCAATCCCTAGCATTATGCATAGTTTGAATTTTAATTTTTAAATTATAAACTTATAAATTTTATTATAGTTTCTTGCAATCTCACTATGAGTATGAGTTCTCACAACATGAAAAAGGATGAGGTTGAGCCTCAAGATAATGAAGTTGAAGTTGAAATTGAATCTCATTATACACCTAATAATCCAAGTATAGAAACAAAGAGAGGTGAAGCAACTAGTTCTATTGGGAGTGCAAATATTAGTTGCCCTTCCAAATGTTGAAAAAATATGCTAAGGGTCTCTTTGATCAGAATTCCCCTTTAAAACAATTTGCAACTAAGTTAGAAGCAAAGCTTAGGGCATTTGGGAGCACTAGGTTGCGGTAGTACCACTTTTGTAAACTTGAATTTCAAGGCAGCATTACCAGAGTTAATGCCTACCTCCTTCATGTCCAAGGAAAAGTGTAGAAGCATATGCCAAGTTGGAAAAAAACCTCAAATATAGGGCTACGATAACTAAATTATAGGGTGGTAGTGAAGAACCTACATCTATTTTGCAAAGACCACAGGCACATTCAATTTTTCTAGTTTAAGGGCAACAGAACCTAAGAGGGAGTGTAGGGTAACTAGCGATGCTCCAAACCAACTAGCAGATTTATTCAATGTGCAAGTGAAAGACGAGGCAGATGATGCCATTGGAAAATACTGTTTTGGCAATGGCATTCCATTCCATGTGATGTGCTCTCCTTATCATAAAAGGGTTGTGGCAAAGATAATAAGGATAGGACCATCATATATGACACCAAGAGAGACTAAATTGAGGACAACAATATTGCATAAGAACAATTCCAAGATAAATATTTTAATGGAGAAAATGAAGGATACTTGGGTCACAAGTGGATGCAACATAATCATGAATGGGTGGACGAACATTAGGTATCATCCACACATCAATATCATAGTTAGATGTGCAGGGGACCCTTATTTCCTTAGAGTTGTTGATTTTCAATCCAGATCCTTAAAGATGCTATAGAGGAGATTCGGCCACAAAATGTGGTGCAAGTAGTGACAAATGCGGCCTATGTGTGCGATGTTGCATGGAAATTAATTGAGCCGTCCTATGGACATATTTGGTAGACTCATGTGCCTGTCATGAATAATGCACTCACAAACATGGGAAAAATTAGTTGGATCAAAGCAATTTTTAATGATGCTAGAGATGTGTGGATGTTTATCTGCAACCAGCACACTTCACATGCACACTTTAGGACCACCTTCAAGAAAGAATTATTAAAACTTGTAGAGACTAGATATGCATCATACTTCATTCTCTTGGAGATGATGCTGAGTTATATGATGCATTTCAGCTAATGGTTATGACAGCAAAATGTAATCGATGACCTAAGTCTAAGACAGAGCAATGGAAGAGGGTGAACGAGGTGGTGAAAGGCAATGTTTTTTTATCTGTCTCGATCATTATTCCAATCTTCAAAATGATTAGATGTGGGGATGCTAATGGACCTAGCTTTGGACAGGAGTATGAGTGCATTGATATTATGCTTGAAAAACGAAGGTTGTTGTACGACAAAATGACCCCATATTGCAATTCTATAATGAATATATTCATCCAATCATTCATTATAGATGGGAGAAGCTAGACACTCCCTTGCACATGGTTGTCTATACATTGAACCCGATGTGGTACGTCCAAAAGCTTGGTAGAATTACACATATATAGGATGTTGAGGTGAAGGCAAGGTTAAGGCTATTCAAAAGATGTATGATTCTATAGATACCAACATCATTCATACTAAGATGTTGAGGTTAAGGCTATTCAAAAGATGTATGATTCTATAGATACCAGCATCATTCATACTAAGTGGACAAAATTTATCTCTTAGGGGATATTCAGAGGAGACCAAGATGGATAGGTAGATGATGGCACAGGAGGAGGACCTAATTTTGAGGTGGACTATGCATGGGCCTACTTCTTTGACTACATTTCTAGCCATTCTTTCGTTCTCCTAAGTTTCTAGTTCTTCTGCTACAAAGAGAAATTGGTCTACTTATAGCATCACCCCCTCCATTAAGAGGAGAAAGAAGCTTGTGTTTGTATATGGTGCCTTGTGTCTCATTGACTACAACACACTTATGTACAAGTAGAGTACAACAGCCCGATGGGATGTAAAGCCAAAGGAGCCAACACAAGTTGATAGTAATACTACACAGTAAAGGGCTGATTAGTATTTGTGTGTTGGAGCTTGAACTTGTGGAGTCTAGTGGTTCTAGTGATGAGTTTGGCAAGAACTTCGGAGATGATTAGAGGCATCGAGCCACTTTTTCATTTTGAACATTGTAATCATCATTATGACATTTTGAATATAATTATAATATAAATTTTGAATTCAACATTTTCATTGTTAATGTTCAATGCAATCATTGCAATGAGTTTCTTGTTTAGTAGTTTACTTAGTATGCCAAAGTTTCATTTTGTGTCACCCCCTACTACCATCCCCCCACCATCCCCAAACCTAGGCCCTTGGTTCCCCCATCCTCAAAACACACACCCTCGTCCCCCTATCCCTCAATCAAAAATCTCGATGGAACTATGTATTCATGAGCAAATACAATGTATTTTTTCTATTTTTTTAAAGGTCACAACAATTAATTTCAAGCATCAAGACAAAGATTTTTCACTTGTAGGAGCAATGATATTTGGTTTTTTTGGAGATCTAGATCATAAAAGATAATCATTTTTAGCAATGGAGTTGCACAAAGGATTCAATGTCTAGTTTTAATAATCAAGCTAAGTAGGTGTTTTTTGAAAGATAGTGAAATTTCAAGACTTCTACAAAGTTTCATATTTGAATCCACAATTCATAAATTGCTAAGAATTTCAGAGCTTCATTAAAAGGTTTTGACAAATTTTGTAAGAACAATAAAAGCAAGGCCTACACAATCAATAGTGGTTTTTGAAGGCAAAGAGATTTATGTGGATTGCAAAATTTCAACCAGGTGTTGATCTAGGTGAAGAGCACAAAAGATTTACTGAGGGGGATGGGGAGGAGGAGGGGGAGGGGGAGGGGGAGTGGGGTGAATCAGTAAATCAACACAAATTTTCACTTTTACAACTTTCTACACAAACTTAAACTCTCATCAATACCAACTTTAGATATGAATCAATTTACACAAGTTTACACCAATTTACTTAAATATTTAAAATGACCTTTTACAAATGGAAGTAGGCCCCAACATACTTGATTTACAAGAGAGATGATTTAGTAGGGCTACAACCTACAAGGGACACCCAAACCTCTTTAACTATTTAGTAGGCACCAACCTACAAGGAGCACCAACCCCTAATGCAAGGCACCAACCTTGACTTGATGGATGAAGCAAATGTCTTCAATCAGTTCTACAATCTCCCACACCTTCAATCTGCTTTTGTGATGAACAATCTCACCCTAAGCCCACACAAGAGAATGGGTTTCTGACTTGAATCATTACAACTTCACAACCACAATCAACTTCGAATGGGATGTCCGATATATAAACTGCTCAAAGATTGCAACTATAGATAATCACAACTTTTCCTTTTCATCTTTCAGTCACACCCTTTTAGATATGCTTCTTAACTAAATCGATTTTTCCTTGACTTAATTATTTTTCTGTTTACAAACAAAACAGAATCCTTCTTAGAAATAATTGCATTCTTTTTAGGATTATTTTATGTCTCTTTTAGAAAGACATATGCATATATTTTTAAGGAACACGTTCTTTTAGTTGTCTTTTGATGAAAGACGTCCTTGATAAACCAACGCATCTCTTCCATAAATGGCACTTAGATGTTTCTGAAAAATACGTCCTTTGTGATAACCTTTGACTGAACACGTCATTTAGAGAGTTGTATTCATTTATTGCGAACTCTTCATAAAAAGCACGACCCTCAAAATGCATCCCTTAACTTGTAAATTGATGTTTGGTTAATTCTGAAGACAAACAAAAGGACGTATCCCTTCATTCGTCATTTTCTTTTAGTCACACCAATTCTCTGAAGACATGTCTTTAGAATAAAGATGTGACTGTAGGTAAACAACAGATTAACAAAACAGTTTGTTATCTCCATACTGCTTTACTAATTAATTTCGATTTGTGGCTGATATCCAGACTTTTTATTTTGATTTGTAGCTATCTGTTTCATACAGCTTGCGCCCTGTAGATGATATTCATCAGATTTCGATAACATTCATCAGATTTATTTGATCTTAAATTTCGATCTGACCGGCTCCACAGTAACACTCAATTTCGACCTGTAATATGGCATCTTTTATTTGAGGTTGAAATCTTATGCATTCTTAAGAGGATCGAATCCAAAGCTCCTTAATATTTCTGATCAGACCTTGCTCCATTTTCCTCAACAATCTTCACCAATCTTATTCAACTTTAATCAAACTGATCTGTTTATCTTTAACAGTATATTGTCATGACATCAATGACAATACTTTAATAGTATTCAAATCCTTCTTCTCTTCAAATAACTGCTGGTATATCTACATATAATTTTTCTTCAAAAACTTCTCACTCAATCTCCACATTCATTGATATGTCTTCATAAATACATGCTTTCTCAGATTTATATATATATACTTGTCAAATCCTCAAAATGATATCTTCAGTCATGCCCTTGTAATATGTTTTCTTTAGTCGTGCTTATCTTGACATCAATGACTCCACTCTTTTCACTTTGACATCAATGACAACATTTCCAACACTAGGTTTGCTCTATGAAGATTATTCTCAAATGATTAGTGATAAGGATTTGATGCTGCAAGATTTTAGGGAAGAAGTGGAAGTCCAATTAATAACCAAAGAAATTTTAACCATCTCTCAAATGGAAAGCTAAATATAAAAGCAAATTGTCGGCCCAAAGGAAAGCGTGGACGAAACTCTTGAAAGGAGAATGAAAGGAGGAAATTGCTAATGGTGTTCAATTATCTATTTGCAAGCTTTTACCTTTTGAAATTTCTAAGGTTTTGTTTGGGGTTACTAGTACAAAGAAGGATGCAATTCATACAACAATGTTGTATTCAGATTGTGAGGATGAAAACCTCCGACTTCAAGCTCTTTCACCTCAAGAGTTGGCTGATTGCTTGGGAAGTGTTTCTCCAATTATTCAAGGGATTGTCACTACCATGTCACCAAAGAAGAAGCAAAAAGGAAGGACAATGAAAGGAGAAAGGTTGTGAGTGGAAACCAAGGATTTTATTGGTAACGGTTCACAATGGACTATGGAGGCTCTTCTTTCCCACAAGGGAAGGAGGTTGACTTTACCACATGTTTGATTTTGATTATCCTCTCATTTGAGGGTTAATTGAGTTGTATAGGGGATGGCACTAACCTGTTTTCTATGCTTTGTTAGGCTATAAGCAAACATTTCAAGGGTCTCATTTCATTTTCTAGTTTGTTTAGTTTACCCTTGGCTCTCTCAAGTAGGGTTAGTTGAGTTGGAGTTGTGTTTTGCTTCTTTGTTTTGACAGATGTATTGTTTATTTTTGTTATGGGTAAGGACCCCAATAGATTCCCTCACTTTCTCTATGAAATATTGTAATAATCACCCTTAATTTTTTTTTGAAAACTTGTTAGCTCAAAACAGAATGAAATGTTAAGCAACTTCCTTTCCACTTTTTGATCACCAAGTTCCCAATGTGGACGAGATGAGAGCATACAATGTACAGGATTACAAATTTACTTGAATAAAGCAGTTGAAAGTAACATCCACTTATCCAATGGGTGTTAGCTTAGCACTTCGACTTTTCAATGGGAAAGCTTGTACAATAAAGGAAATGTAAAGCCATCCATTCCACTTTCCAGTGGTGAGTAAATACAAAAAAATTAAGCAACTCCTCCACTTTTCAGTGGTGAGTGAGTACCAAAGAACCATTTATTCAGTAGGGTGAGTAACAAGAGCCACTTATGCAGTGGGGTGAGTAACAACAAAATATCAAGAGAAGCTTAGTAGTGGTACTACCACTCAATGTTCCAATGTTAGCTCATTCAAATCTCCCAATCCAAAATATGCATCTGCTGTTACAATTAAAAATATGAAACGAAACCGATTGGAATCATCCCCAAATGTTGTTAAATGATCTAGCCGAGGTCGAGAGGTGGAGCCCCTGTCACCAAGCACAAATGAAAACCTTCAAAACCACATAGACCTTCATGGTGCACACAATTTTCATAATTTTTTGTACATCTTGGATGGGCATGTCACAAACCAAGCAGACCTTAAAAGGTTGTAAGTTTTTTTTTGTAACTGAAGTGTGCCTAAGTGTGTTAGGGCACGACTCACCATCCCCTAATCTACTCAACGGTACCCTACAAAAATTTTGAGATCCTGGAGACATTTCTGAATTTTTTGAAAAAAAAAGGGGATGAGGAGGGCACATTTCCTACCTGTCTCTATATCCCCAAAATGTCCCCTATAGGGAGCAGAATCATTTTGGGCAAGGGACACGTCACTTGGGAGCATAGATTTTTATAATTAATTTTTCAAATACTATATATATTACCTGTGTCACCGTATTCGCCGTATTTGAAGGATGAAATTCGATTTTAGGCGAATTTCAAACTTTTGGATTAAATTCGATTAAATTCGTCTGATTCGACTGTACGGAAAAAAAAAGATATTTTTCATTAAAATACGACTTTTTAAAAAACGCTTTTAAGTTTTTGGCATAGCGATTTAGGGTTTCAAATATTTTTTTGATAAAGCGGCGGCTAATCCCGAGTCTGAAGCACAAGAAAGTTGAAAGCGACGCATAAGGAAAGCGAAGGCGACCAAAAACATTTGACTGAAGGCGATTGAAAGATAGTTGAAGGCGTCTGTTAGGTATTTCGAAGCCGCGAGTTGTTCGTATTTGCCCTCTTCGACGCGCGAAACTCCTCCGTCTTCTGCACTCGGCTCGGCTCCTGCAAAAGCCACGTCTCTGCAAACACGACGTTTCCTCCGCCGTCGCCCATCTGCAAGCACTCTTTCCTCCACCGTCGCCCATCTGCAAGCACAGTTTCCTCCGCCGTCACATTCTGAGGTAGGTTTAATGTTTTTTTTTGCGTTTTTTTTCCTTACGAATTTAGGTTTATAAATTATAATGAATTTTTTTGTGAGTTGTTTGTTTGTTATAATGTTTTTAGTTTTATATAATATATTTTATTATTTTTATATTTATATTAAATAATACAGTTTTATAATATAAATAATAAAATACAGATAAGTCTGTATTTTATTATTTATATTATAAATCTATATTATTTTTGTGAGTATATTTATATAAAAATATTATAAATTTATATGTTTTTTAATAATTTTATCATTTCTTTTATAAATATGTATTATATAATTTAAATATATTTATAATTTCATATAAATATATTTACATTAAATAATACAGATTTATAATGTGTTATTTAATAGAAATATACTTATATAATTATATTATATTCTATAAATCTGTTTGTTTTATGGAAAAAAGAATAATTATTTATGTTTTTGTTTTATTTACTGTACTATAAATTTGTTTATATTATTTATAAATCTGTAAAAATACAGATTTATAAATAATATAAACAAATTTATTACTTTGCAGATTTATAAATAATATAAACAAATTTATAGCACAGTAATACAGATTTATAATGTATTTTAAATTATTTATAGCATAGTAATACAGATTTATAATGTATTTTAAATTATTTATAATACAAATTTAGGAAATATGTTTATTAATTATTTAGATGTATTTTAAATTTGTAACATTATATATTTTGTCTTTCAAATGTACAGCTTATGGCTCCCCAGAAATCAACTGCAGAGGCATGGAAATATATCACTCGCAATGGTACTGAACTCATATGCAACAAGTGTGAGAAACCTTTTTATGGCGGTTTGACAAGGGCAATGGACCATTTACTTGGTATTACAAATGGCACAGGAGGAGGTGTTACAGCATGTCCTCAGGTTACCCCAGAAATGAGAGCTGCTTTGGAGAAAGAACAATCCTCTTCAATTGTAGGAAAGATGAAGAAAGCACAAAAAAAACAGAGAATTGAAGAGGATATGTCTCAATCTAGATTATCAGCATCTATTATGTCTTCCTCTTCTGGTTTATCCAAATCGGTGAGGGGATCGAAAGAGAGTGGAACATTGAAAAGCTTTTGGAAACCAGCAGAGAAACAGGACGTGGATGATGCAGTAGCTGATTTGTTTTACACAAGTGCTATTCCATTCAATGTTGCGAGAAGTCCACATTTTCGTAATGCTGTTCACAAAATTGCAGAGTTTGGCAAAGGGTACACTCCCCCAGGTTCAGAGGCTATCAGGACAACTCTTTTGCAGAGGTCAAAAGATAGAGTGACTGAAAAATTAGTTGCTGTCAAAGCCTCTTGGAGGAAAACAGGTTGCACTATATTGAGTGATGGGTGGTCAGATATATGTCAAAGACCATTGATTAATATTTTGGTGGCTTGTCCTGAGGGTGTTGTGTTCTTAAAAGTGATTGACACCATGAACCACAAGAAAACTTCTGAGTACATTTTTCAAATATTAGAGGAAGCCATTCTTGAAGTAGGGGTGGAAAATGTGGTTCAAGTGGTAACTGATAGTGCAGCAAATTGTGTGGGAGCTGGAAAGCTGATTGTAGAGAAGTACCCACAAATATATTGGAGCCCATGTGCAGCCCATTGTCTTGATTTGTTGCTTCATGACTTGGCTAAATTCCCATGGGTACATGAAGCTATTCACAGAGGGAGAGCAATTGCAAATTTCATAAGGAATCATCGTCTCACATTGAGTCTTTATAGGCAGCATGCATCTAGAGAGTTGTTGAGGCCTTGTGAAACAAGATTTGCTTCATTTTATATCACTTTGAAAAGAGTGGTTGAAGAAAAAGCAGCTTTGAGGTCTGTTATTTGTTCTAATGAGTGGGAACGTTCAGTGCTTTCTAAAGGTCCTAAGGGGAAGAACATAGAGCAAATCATTTTGAATAGCAATTTCTGGGAAAGTGCAGCAAAGGTTTTGCTTATATGTGAACCAATTGTTGACGTGCTTCGTATGGTTGATGGTGATACTCCTTGCCTTGGCATGCTTTATGAAAGCATGGACCGTTGTAAGGAAGCTATTCAAAAGGCACTCAATAATGTAGAAGCAGAATATATGCAGATATGGGAGGTAGTTGATTGCAGATGGAAAATGATGCACACACCTTTACATGCAGCAGCTTGCTTTTTGGAGCCTAAATTATTTTCTATTGATAGAGAAGGTGACACTGAAATTATGGCAGGGCTTTTAGAAGCTGTTGAAAAATATGAATCAAATCAAACAATTGCAGCACTAATCAGAAGTCAATTTTGGGTATACAAGAGAGGAGAAGGGATGTTTGGAATGTCAGCAGCCAAATATGACACAGCACATGTACTTGGGTATACATGGTGGATGACCTATGGAGCACAAACTCCTGAGCTACAAAGGTTTGCTATTCGAGTTTTGAGTCAGGGAGCAAGTTCATCAGCTTGTGAGAGGAACTGGAGTTGCTTTGACCACATCCATTCAAAAAAGAGGAATAAATTGTTGTCTGGAAAGTTGGGAGATCTTGTCTATGTTCGCAGCAATTTAAAATTGCTCATGAACAAATCAGCAAAGGACTCTTCCTCACAACAAATTCTTGAAGACATAGCAGCACCAGTTGCAGATGAGCCTGAATTTGCAGATGATGAATTGAGCAGTGACACAGATGATGATGATTTAGCATCTCAGCCAAGTGCTCTTGATGACTTGGAGCTTTTTTGAAATTCTGAAGTCTTTATTGTTATTGTACCTTTTTGACAAAAGAACATCTTCGCAATTGTAATTTCACATGTTTCTTATGGCTTATATTTTATAAATGTGTCATCTTTTTGTAATGATTCAAATCTATTTATCAATGTTAAACTATTTAGGCAATTGTATGAAGATATTACTTATATTAATA
>VDFB02003157.1:0-17266 GCA_007258455.2 Sequoia sempervirens
TTTACTTTGATAGTTTCAGGTTGTTTGGGGACATAAGGGATACTAATAGAGGGGACTACATCGGCCATGTAAACGAACACGGGAGGCAACGATACTCCTAACTATCATTCATGCTCTTTGAAAGTGACTCCTTGTACAAAGCTAGGATTATTTGAAGGAGCACATGCTTCGGTGAGACCAAGGAGGCTAGTCAGAAGCTCTATGCCTATTCGATCTTTACCCATCATATGTTTTAACTTGCTAACAACCCGAGTGGCTCTAGCGATGTTCAGATTTCCTTCTAATTTATTTTCTAAGTCACCCAGTCCTTTAGCAAGGGTGGAGACATATTCTACAGGGATTTGAACGGCCTCATGCTTGTCTACTATTGATGGTGTAGGAGATGCAGGGAGAGTGGGAACATGATCGGTTTCATCAATGAATCCCATCTCGTTCCTCGACAACTGCTCCTACACAGCTAGACCAACAGTGGGACCAGAGAAAAGGCCTATAGAGAAACTAGTAGAGACCTTCATCCTTTCCATCAGGAGGTGTCATATACTTCTCCTAACGATATACCCAAAATTTGTGGATTGGGTTGTGATTCTCATAAACCTTCACAACACTCAGGAACATGACAGTCATGAAGTACACGAGAGAGGTCTCAACACCAACGAGTGAGCAGGCATTGGTTCATGTTGGGTTCACCAAAAATGTAAGAGAGGGGGACCACCACGTGCAAGGCCCCAATTCATGGAGGGCCAAGATGCGGAAGGCTTCCCTAACTTACCTTAGCTTAACGGGGTGTTAAGATATGTGGGATGAGAATGATGAGGACTATAAGGTACTTCAGTCACTCTACAGACCCAAAATATAGAATGGGGCTAAGCGAGCTAGTTTTCAAATTCAACACTACACCTCAGGAAGCTCTCTACCTGAGGATGACAATGCGGTCCTGGGATGACAGCGCGGTGCACTGGTGTCTCTCAAGTGTGTTGGCGTTTGTATGACCAGACAACTAAAAATACAAGGTTGAACCTAGGAAAACAAGCTAATGGCCTAGCTAACTACTACTAAAGGGCCAAAATAACGTGATTAAGTAAACAAAATACTCTCTAATGTGGTAAAGAAAAAATGAAAGAGTTGGGGTGGCAAGAAGGATCTCACAAAGAAACTCATTCGCCAGCTAGCTCCTTGAGAACACGTTCACCTACACACAAAGAGGAGGAAAATGTTGGGTGGCTATATAGGGGCTTGCCTCAGTTAGACCCCTATTTAGGTGTTTCCACCTCCACAGATAGTAAAGAAAGCGAGTATGATAAAGGTAGTAATATAATAAAGAACACCAAAAAAACTACAAAACAGTAAGTGTGCTTACTCGACCAAGTAATAGAGGAGAGGAAAGGGAATCTTACCACCTCCACCAAAAGAACTCAAGGCTAATGGAGGAGAGAATGATACTACTCGAGCCTCTGCTGCAATGGTGTTGTCCCAAACTTTCTCTACTAAAGTGATGGAGTGAAGTTGTTGCTATTATAGAATGCCAAAGTGTTGCTAGAATGCTTGGAAGTGAGTACAAGAGTGTGAAGAAGCTTGTCAAGAGATTTCTAGGAGATTGTAGAAGATGAAATGCTTGTTGGAGGAGTGGATTTGAAGGGGAGATGAATAAAATAGCCATATTCGATCGGTCAACCGAAGAGGGCATTACAACTTGACTTCCAATGAGAAGTGTAACACCTCTGCAGGTTCAACCACAAGAATCTGCCAGGGACATAAGTGCACCATGCAGACGTTTGCGCGTCACACAGGAGTCCCCAACAAAAATTCCTCCACCGACACTCAAAACAGGTGCCAAGTGGGATGAAAGCAACAGGCTAAGGTGTAATTAAGCCTCTGAACTTGGTTTTCTAAGGTGGAGAAGGGGAAAAAGGGAATCTACATGAAGGGTGCAAATTCACTCTTATACAAAAACATCACAAGAATCCATACCTTCATGTAGCTGATCTAACATGGTTGGTTTGAAAACCTTCATGGCGATATCTTCTTCAATATTCATGTGCTCTTCATTTGTAGCTTCAATAGGCGAATCTCTTTTTTCCTTGTCCTCATAAAGATGAGGTGAAATTTTGGACATGTCTTCTTTAGGGCTACATGTTAACTAATTTTGCTCCTCCTCATAATTACTTGTAGGCTGCAAGTCACAAACACGTACTTTTTCCCTCCTTTTTACAACTTTTTTTCTCAACATTTCTTTTTCTTCTTTTGATCCACCAAAAAAAATTATTGAATGTGAGAACATCTCAAATTTTCTTAGGAAGAGAGTGATATTCATTAAATATGGTACAAATATATCCATGAAACATATTTGCATCCATAGTTCCAAATGTAGAAGACACATCAACCAACTGTTGAAATCTGATATGCAATTGATAACACCACAGGATGGTAGGATCAAGGCTCTGATACCATTGAAATATCCTAACTAGGATATTGATGAATTTTCTGATTTTTCAAACACAAATTTCTGCCCTAGTTTTTGCACTTCAAAATTTCTGCTAAATCCCCTAACTGCTGATGTAATTTTTTTTTATTTCAAATATGCAATAGAAGCAACATATATCTTCCCAATTGCCTCAAATAACATAGCAGATTTATATAGCTTTAAAAAATGAATATAACCATCAAAATGCAACACCAAATGTCCATCCAAAATATTCCAAAATTTGATTACCAATTGTTTAGTTTTGCTACTACAAAATCAAACCTAATATGTATGCAAGTTCATCGTAAAATGGGCTCCAAACATGCCCATAAAGTATAGTAGTTTGTTGATATGAAGAAACCCTACTTACAAGCCAAAATATGCAATGAAATGTTAATTTACCCTTACCCCTGGTTGGGCTAATTTCTCCAACCATAGAAGCAATAATCTGCAAAAAAGCCTTGATAAATCCTGATTTTAAAAAAATCTACAGGTTGGATGATTTTTTCCCCTATTTTTTGAAAAAATTATTAACCTTTTGGTAGAGTTAGAAATTATATGCATTTTGTAATGTTTATGTGTTGATTAGCTGACTTATTCTGCTACTAGCAATGGGAAAAGAGGTGCCCAACTTGCCATTCAACCTACATAGTGATAGCATTGGAATTGAGTTTATGTTTTCTATTTGAGAGATGATAGAAGGAATAGAAAGGTGGCGAAACCAATAGAATACATGTAGCCTTTGTATTCTCATTATTTCTTATATATATAAAGGTGCATTTTACCATTGGGGCTACTCATTTAGATTGAGACTATTTTTGTTATTATTTTGTTGTATTTTTTAGTGCATTCTAGAGATCATTTTGTGAGAGAGAAGAATTGTTGAGTGAGTGAGAGCATTATAGCAATGTGATTTTGTGAGTAAGAAGCTAATTGTGGAGCTGAGTATGTAGAAACAACAAGTAGAACCATTGCACTAAGCATAGGATTGCAAGTCTTTTATTGGAAGTTGTATTTTCCAGGCATGATTGTTACTTGTCTTCCATTTCTCTCTTTTATATTTTGAAATTGAGTGAGTGCTATTTGGAAATTGTTGTGCTATCATTATAGGCATCCTCTTGCTAATAGGTAGATATGAATTCTTGAGTTTTCATTAATTTACATGAAGCTGAATTAGAGAATCTATATAGTGTGATATGAGTTTATCATAACTACATATGTTGAAAAGTGAAGTTATTGAAGAATTATTGATAATTATAATATTATAATTGTTGTCAAATAGATTACACCCGAACGCTTGAATAATTAAATTCAACAATCTGTTGAAACATTGGATCAAACTCAGGTTGTGGGTGACTTATAATGAGATTGAACCTTCAGATTCTAGGCCAGCTTCCTATATGATTCTTTAAATTAATAACTGGTAACTTGCTGGGAAAGGGATAAAAGTATGTAAAAATGCACCAAAAACTGTAAATTAAAGGTGATGCACCTGATTGGAAATCTAATTGCAACCTAACTCACAAATAATCACTCAACAATTTAATTCCTACAACTTGATTTGATAGCTCAATCACCTGAGTGCTTTAAACAAAGGCTTTGATTTAATGCAATATTGAGGGAAAACGAGGTTTTCACGACTAAATTGATTAATCAATTACATGCACAGTGTATAACCAGTGAACTTAAACTAAAATGAATACATATATGTGAGAAAGACAGAAAAATCAGAGGTTTCAGAACTGAAAACACAGTAATTTTTTGATCAAATTCCTCACAATAACGATGCCTGAAATCTAGAAGGCAAACTCAAAAATACTAAAAATTAAAAGGAATCCTTTGCAAATCACAAACTAATGAACCTATAAAATGCTATTGTATTAATCTGAAACTAAAAGCTGAGTTACATGACAATTCACTTTGCAGAATGCAAAGGATGAATAACAAGAACTAGAGGAAAAAAAAAACTTTTTCCAATATATACAATAAGATGCAACTCCAAAGTGCATGAAAATGAAACTGAAAGTCAATTTCAATATGAAAAAGATGACTCCAAGGAAAATCCATGAGCAAAAGGAAAAATCCCTAAAAAGAAGGCTCAAACTCAAAAATAATGAGTGAACTCAGTCTCAAACTCGCAGTCACAATGCGTATAACTGATCTGTAACTCAAACTGAACTGGAAATCTGTAAACAATGAGTCTAAACGTGCAATAACCCCCTCGTTCTTATCAACTCACCCATGGTAACTGAAACTCCATCCTTGCATGATCAATCTTCAGTTGAGGCTATAGTTACAACTCAGCTTTACATAATGTCTCTAATTTGCATTTTAAGATGCTAAATTAATTAAATGATTTATAACATATCATTTAATTAATCAGCTTGCATTGATTAATGCAAATAATAAAAAAATAATGTCAAATTAAAAGCTTGAGTCCCATTTGATGGATTTCATATATTACACTTGGCGTATATCTCACAATACATATTCTCCATCAATAAATATTGGCAACCACCGTGCAATATTGTAAATATTTGATAAAAGTCGACCACCATGCATAAGTCGACTTGACTTAAGAACTCAAATCATGGAAAAAATAAAACATAATGATTTTTTTTTTATTCTTCAAAGATTCCATCCAAAGTCATCATGAATAGAAAAAAAAAAGGAAAAAAACCCTAATCATTTTGCATCTTTCATTTGTCTCTTGAAGAAACTTTGAGAGAAACTCTTGTTGCACTAGCCGCCATGGAGTAGGGTTTGGACTGGACTTGTTCACCATTTCGAGCTGCTTTTTGGGCCGAATCTTACTGATTTTCACAGGGTAAGTTCACTTTTACCATTTGGAGGTACCTTGACTCCATTGCATAGCTTTTCCTAAAGCTATCAGTCGGCCATGAGACATTTCTGATGCATCTTCTTTGGTTTTTGTAAATGGCCTCTTGTTCTGTGGCTGCAATGGACGCCTTGTGAGAGCACGATTTGCATTGGTAAATAGATGCTATGAAAGGACTTCTGGAAGATTTATTCCATGGAAGCTTTGGTAAGTCTGATTTCTCCCATTTTGTATATATTTTCAGCCTCTTTTTGGCTACGCCCTCCATGATTCTAATACATTTATTCTATTGATATTATCCATACTGCTTGAACCGTGACTGTAGACTTAGCCTGTAAGTTGACAGGAGAAAGCTTAAAAGAGATTTCGTGGTATTCATTCTCCTGAGAATTTCAATTCCAGTGGCATAAGTTCGGCCTATGAAAGGCATTTCACTCTTCTTTTGTTTTCTGAACAAACCCTCACATGGGTATCTCTTATTTGGAGAAAATTTGCAAAAACCCTTATGTGGGCTCGACCTAGAATAGTAGAATACAAGTATCTTGTAACTGAAAGAAATTTCTGAGCGCCCTTCATTATCTTCTCCATGTGTTTCTCTTTACTTCCTTTGGTCGTGGCTTAAACAATCTTCATCTGGGTATTCGCGATTCATTGCAAACTCAAAAGATTCATCTGAAATTTGCATGCCTTTTTACATTTTTCCAGAAACTCTCATGTGACCTTTGATGGAATCTTTAACCCTGCAATTATCTTGTGATTGAAAAGAAAGTCTTCTTAACCTCTTTAGTTGCCATGAGGGTTTTGATAAGACACACAAAAGAATACAAAAACAAAAGGGTTAGAGACCCTTATTTTCATATAAGCTCAAAATTTGGCTTCACAAAGCTCTCTCCATTTGCACATTTGAGCTAATAGTATTGGTGTAAAAGTTGAAAACAGTGACAAACTTGTATGATGCTACTTGAAACCCTTCCTTTCCTTTCCTGAAGCAAAGCGTTGTCACTGTTTTCATATTCTACTACTGTTTCTTTTATTTTTCTGTAGCTCTCTTCCTTTGTGATCATTGTAAATTATAGGCTGAGAACAAATTCTTTCCTTATACTGGTGCATCAATGTCCCTTTGATCATAAAGATGAAACTATACTATCTCTTTGAGCTTCTATAAACACTATAGCTACTTTCCTTGATATATTACTGAGGCACTTCATGATGATGCTCTGCTTCATTTACTGAATATACATTGTCATTTCTGTTGCTATGATTTGGCACCTTAAAACATGTATACATATTCACTTTTATTAGTTTTGTAGCAGCAGTCTCATCTTATGATTGTTCTCTTTAAAATGCTCCTTTTCTATGGAATACAAATCTATTTCTTTGTATTTGCATTGATGTCTATCATAGAACTATATCTCCAATGTTCTTCACTTATCATTGCTTTTGTTACTTGGAAATTCCTTGAATCTGAACTCTGCTAACTAAAACAAATGGGACTGGTAATGATAATGACAGTCATACCCCTTTAATATACTGATAATGTTTCCCTTGATGTTTTAATATGTTAATGCCTTACTTGCATATGTGGTTGTCCTGCATAATGATGTTGTTACAGATTACTCTTTTCTGTCTCTTGATCTTAAGATGCAATAATGTTGCTCTGTTATCATGTTAACTATCCTCCTGAGTCTCTAGATGAAATATGCATGTACTTTAGAGTTATAATAAACAATTGAATTGTTGAATGCTCTGCTTTCCCTTCAGTATAAAGGGGCTCAATGCCTCATCAAAATGTGAATAAAAATGAAAGGCAGAGCTGAAACAAGAGACGAAGAATGCAATCAATGCTCTTTTGACATGCTTCTTTGATTGTTCTATTGAATTATGAGCAATGAGATGCTTGCTCAATCTGTTTTCACCATATTGAATTAGACTTCTTTATGAATTTTATTACAACAGTTCCATTTGATGACTGTAATTAAATACCTGATAACTCTCAAATAATGATATGAATGAGAGGTGTCTTATGATATGCCAGGCTCAACCCTTGTGGGAGCCCGTTTTACTCCACATATTTGATAAGATGATCATGAACATAATAAACTTGTTCCTACACGGTGAAAAAACGTGTTACAAAATAAAAGAAGCTGAAAGCTTTCCCCTTGAGTTTTATGCCTTTGGAATCTGAAATCATCTGATGGATGCCTGATCAAAAGTATACTATATTTATGTTGGTAGCGTAGGCATATGATAGGATTTGATTCACATTGCTCTAACCACACTTCTATCAACCTTGCAGGTGCATTGGAGCTTGGAGCTGGAGCTGGAGTCACAACTGAAGACCTCAACTTGTTAATGATTCGTCATTCCAAGCAATGACGAATCACTTTCTACCCTATGCCTTCTTTATTCTTAGTTGTATAGTCTACTTTACTTCATGCACCCCTTATTTGATTATGAAAATCAAATTGAGTTACTCCCACAACTTGTGTGGGATTCTGGTTTGTACATTATGAATAAAACAACAAAAATTATGCAAACTTATGATATCATTTTGAGATGTTTTTTGCATAATATTACTGGAATTTACATTGTAACGAAACATTGCACAATAATGAGTACTTAGTAGAAACTTTTGAACAACATGTGTACCTTTTGATTTGAATTTGTAATTCAACTCTACCTATTTGAGCTGCTAGTGAAAAATAGGTAACAATAATAATGGGTATGTATTGCTTGAATGACTATGTTGTCTGCAACAAAATGGATTAGAGTCGTAATAGGACTATGTTGGATGATATTATGATGTGATTACCTATGTGTTGGATAGATTTCTTTGAGTAGAGAACTTTCTCGAATGGCTATATTCCTTATGTAAATAGGTAAGATATTCACTAAGGTTAAGGTATGCACTTAAATAAGTTTATATCGTTTTTCAACAAAAGAGTTAGAATACATAAATATGTCTTCATTATCTTCTAATTGATACTATCTTGTACATTTGACCTAGAGTCTATTAATACCAATTCATGGTATACTAAACTAAAGAAGAGGACTTTACATCTTGGCAGTCGAAAGCCATAATGCAAGGATAATTTAAAGTGCAGAAGCACAGACTCCTCTCAAGTTGGAAATATCCTCCACATTAGATAGGAACTTGTTATAGATTTTAAACATGTAAATATATGTGTCATAATGAGAGAAAGGATATATGATTGTTTATGAACATACAAACCCAGGTACCTTGTATAAATGATGAAAAGGATAACTTGGAAAGAACCATGAGGGAATTAGAGATTACTCAAAAGGTTTGTAGATGAATAATTAGAAGTTAATAGCTTATTATGTCAACATATTATTGGATATTATTATAAACATAAGACTTTATATGTTATTTGAGCTCAAGGATAACTAGATTGGTTACATTATCCTAGAAGGATGGATCCATACTAGATATGGAAACTAGGAGTCTAAAAATCAATACAAAGAAGTAATCTTCTTGAATCAAGTGTAATTCTGAATTATTATATATGTTGACATATTGATAATGTTTTAGATTAAGACCAAATGTGTCTAGTTGGTGATCTGGAGTCATTAGTATTAATTGATTGTGTATTAAGAGAGTATTTACTTCCATGATTAAAAAGAAAGAGCTTGAATAAGAGTTGGTTGCCAAACCCAAAGTGTAACAAGTATGTAACTGTTGAGAAAATGTGTCTCAACCTTGCAATTACATAAGGTATTTTTCATCATTATGTCTCATATTTGATGATTGATATTTATTAGCTTGAATTTCCCTAGAATACAACCCTATTTTATGAGGGAATTATATTATAGTTGTGTATTATGATGTATTCTGAAAGTCTAATAGCGGTCATGTTGCCTCTGGATCTCTAGTTGGTGATACTTATGTGAGAAGCTTGCTCTACAAGTATATTGTAATGTTTTTTATTTCTGAATAATATACTGGGAGGCTTTTGGAGTGTGGGGTTTTTCTCCTGAAAGGTTTTTCCACATGTAAATCACTGTGTTGTAGTATGTATGATATTTATGGTTGTTTTTGTTTAATTTTTTGTAACTATTAAAGATCTGTTAAATTTTTGCATTATTTTCCTCTCAAGATTAGTGTAGGAAGTTGTTTTTCTACCTTAACTTCCTTACAAGTGGTATCAAAGCCTGATCACCTTTGGTTTTAGTTGTGGGTTGTTGGGTTTTTTGAACTAATATAGATTTGAGTGGGAGCTTGTGTAGAAGACACTTTGTGATCTTGTTGTAGGAATTTTTAGATGGCAAGTTGATCGGGGAGAATAGAAGTGGATAAATTTTCTGGAAATAATTTTGAAATGTGGAAGCTGAAGATAGAGTATTTGTTGATAGATCAAGAACTGTGGGATGTTGTTGATGAGAATGTTTCAAAGCCTACATATCCTACTCAAGCTGCTCAATATGATGTTATGGATCATAAGGACAAGGGTCTAATTAGATCGTGCTTGGTAGTCTCTATTTTAATCAATGTCCATGAAGAGACCTCTGCACAAAAACTATGGAAGAAGCTTGGTGAGATGTATCAAGCCAAATCTTTAGTGAACAAGATTTTCTTGAGGAAGAAATTTTATTCCTTGGGAATGGAAGAGGGTGGATGAATTACAGATCACTTGGAAGTATTTAATATGTCGGTGGCTCAGTTGGCATGAGTTGGTGTCAAAATGAATGAGGAAGAGAAATGTCAAATCCTACTTTGTTCTTTTCCTTATTCGTGGGATTCTCTTGTTATGGCTATTGGGAGTACCGTTATATTGAAGACTAAAGATGTGGTGGGTTCTTTGATTTTTGAGAAGATGAGGAGGAAGGTATCTATCAATGTGAAGGAGGGCCTGAATGTTTGTAAAGACCTATGCTGAAAAAAGGCAAGAAGAATGAGAACGGAAAAATCCAAGTCCAAGGAGAGATCTAGGCTTTTGGAAAGTTCCAAAAGTTATTTGTTGAACTTACTGTAATTCGACATGTTCGTGAATGACCGCAAAGAAGAAAGAAGAAATTTGATTCTTATTTTGAGACCAAGAAGGAAGATGGTGGCACATTCATTGCAGATTTGGCAACTCATGTAGTTAATGATGGATGGTTAATTGACTCAGGTGCATCTTTCCATATGACCTTTAATAAAGATTGGTTTTCTAAATATGAAGAATATGATGGAGGTAAGGTGTAATTGGGTGATGATTCTCATTTAGACATTTTTGGCCATGGTAAAGTTAAAATCAAGTTTCCTGATGGTAGAATAAAAAATATTAATGGTGTGTTGCATATCCCTGGTTTAGCATAAAACTTGTTATCTGGTGAGAAAAATCCAATACGCAAAAACAGTACTTTTGATGCAGGATGCAAGATGGTTGGAGGTGCTATGGTGACGCCGTGCTGCGTCGATATAATAAGCTTGATGCATGCACTATTGAGTGCAATAGTACTTCAGGAAAAGAATGTCTATGGAAGAAGGAGGGTTTCACCTTCAATAGATGGCTGTCATGGCTCTTTGGGTAACCTAAGGGTGCTCTTTCTTTGAATCAAAGTTACCTATAGAGAAAACTATGTTATGGTACCAAAGACTTAGCCACATTTGAGAAAAGGGTCTAAGGACCTTGAAAAATAAAAAACCTCATTGAAGGTTTGTCTGATTGTAATCTTGAATTTGATTTCTGTGAGCATTGCATTTATGGAAAAAAAAAACTGCATTTATTTTTACTCAAGTTCTCATAAATCTTGTGGTGTATTGGATCTTATTCATTCTAGTGTATTTGGTCCTGTAGATGTTCCTTCAATTGGTAAATGCACATATTATAAACTTCATTTATTGATGATTATAGTAGAAGGACATGGGTATATTTTCTAAATAGTAAATTTGAAGTTTTTAGTCGATGTAAAGAATTTAAAGCAATGGTTGAGTTTTATTCTGGAAAGAAAATAAAATGTTTGAGGATTGATAATGGCGGTGAATTTTTCTCTAATGATTTTGATAGATTTTGTAAATATTTTGGTATTCATAGACAAAAGACAAATCCATATTCTCCACAATAGAATGGAGTTGTAGAAAGAATGAACAAGATACTGATGGAGAAGGCTAGGATTATGTTGAGTGGTGATGGTCTAGAACAAAGGTTTTGGGCTAAAGTTGTTGTCACTACTTGTTACTTGATTAATAGGTCTCCTACATTAGCTCTTGTTGATAAGATTCCTATAAAGGCATGGTCGAGTTGCAAGCCTTCATTAAGACATCTTAGAGTTTTTGGTTGTGAGGCACATGCACATGTGCCAAAGGAGAAGCAAAAAAGAGTCAGAGGAACAACGCTTGTGAAACGTATCTCATCATATATATAGTTATGGTGGCGAAAAGGATACAAGCTTTGGGATCCTTGCTACCATGTATGCAATACATAGTAGAAGCAAGTATTTTTAGAGAAATCCAAGCCTCTCGCTATATTGCAGCCAACACAAAATTAATGTGAATATTTGATTCAATTCCTCTACACTTGAGAAAAGTCAATCAAGGCCCATGGATAGGAAAAGAAGTCGAGAGAGCCTTATCCGCTTTGAATCTTAAGAGGAGGAAAGAACTCCAACTCCAACTTTCATAGGTGTACAAGGTATAAAACAAACACCGGAAGGTATTCACCTGATGATTGGAGATGCATTTTTTCTTTGAATACTAACATGTATGAAGATTTCAAATACGTAGAAGAGGCATTAGGTATGAATGATGCAAAATCCTATAAGATTGCTATGGATAAAGAAATGAAATCTTTGAAAAGTAATGATACATAGATTCTTGTACCATTGTTTGAAGGATGAAAACCTCGCTATTGCAAATGGGTGTTCAAGAAAAGATTCGCTCGTATGGAAGCACGTATAGCAAAGAAAGGTTAATTGCAAAAGGTTACTTCCCAAGTCGAGGGTGTTGATTGGTGGTGAGATATTTTTCATGCTAAAAAGTGACATCCATTAGATTTTTCCTCTCTATTGTTGTTAATATGGATTTTAGAGGGCTGAGAAAATGGATGTGATAACTACTTTCCTTCATGGTGATCGGAGGAGGATATTTATATGACACAAACTAAAGAGCAATATGTGGTGAAAGGTAAAAAGCCAATTGGTTTGGTAAATTGAAGAAATCTTTGCATGGCTTTGAAATAGCGTCCTAGGATGTGGTACCAAAATTTGATACATATATGTTGAGTTTTGGATTTGAACATTCTAAATCAAATCATTATGTTTATTATAAAACTGTTGGTGATCGTTTCCTATTTATTGCATTATATGTTGATTATATGTTTTTATTGGTAAAGGGAAAGGTATGATTTCTTTACTGAAATCTCAACTTGTTGCTAAATTTGAAATGAAAGATCTTGGTGCAACTAAACACATTCTGGGATGGAAATTAAAAGAGATAGAGTGAACAAAAAGCTATGGCTTGGCCAAAGTAAGTATGTCAATTCAATTTTACAAAGGTTTGATATGCAAAATTTTAGACCATTGTGTGTTCCTGTTTCAGCTAGAACAAAGTTATCTATTTTAGATTGTCCAACATCCCCATCAGAGATGGAATACATGAGTAGAGTGCCTTACCAGAGTGCAGTTGGAAGTTTGATGTATGCTATGGTTTGTACAAGACCATAAATTGCCCAAGTAGTGGTTCGGGAAGCATATGTCTAATCTTGGTAGAGTCTAATTTGGATGCGCTTAAAAGAGTCTTCAACATTTGCACCCATAATTCTCAAATTATTAATTATGCGGCTTGCAATATGACTCAACATGGAGGTTTCCGCTTGGTATTCCAAGGATTATGGATTCAAACCGGGTAGGTGATGTTGATAGTAGAAGATCCTACCAATGCTTTATGTGTTTACTTTATCGGTGGTGCAACTACTTGGATGAGTAAGGACAAAGTTGTGGCTTTGTCTACTACCAGCTAAAGTATATGGTAGCTACTCATGCTTGTAAAGAAGCCATTTGGCTTAAGAGACTATGTTCAGATATTGGAATAAAACAAGGTGTAGTGACAACTTATTGTGACAATCAGAGTGTGATATGTCTAGCTAGGAATCCAACATTTCATGCCAGGACCAAGTACATTGATGTACAATATCATATTGTTAGAGATATGGTCGAAGATGGTAGGATGAAGCTGGCTAAGGTAGATACTTTGATGAATGTTGCAAATTATTTAACTAAGCCTATGCACATAGAGAATTTTAGATGGTGTTCAAAGACTATCGGCCTTTCATCCCCTAGCAATTAAGAGATGATGGTGACACCCTTCTGTTGTCCTTGCAAGGTGTTCAACAAGTGGGATATTTATTGAGAAAATGTGTCTCAACCTTGTAATTACATAAGGTACTGTTGATACATATGGTATTGTTCATCTGACGATGACAAGGGGGGGCGGGGGCGATACCCCCACAAGGGGTCTAAGGGGATCATCCCCCCAGCTAGGGTCTAGGGGAAGTGCACCTTAGTAGGGGCTCGGGGGCAATGCCCCCAAAAGGAAAAATTTTATTTATATTTTATTATTGTAAATTTGGACCGTTCATCATTATGTCTCATATCTGACGATCAATATTTTATTAGCTTGAATTACCCTAGAAGGAAACCCTATTTTATGAGGGCATTGTATTATGGCTGTGTATTATGATGTATTCTAAAAGTCTGATAGCAGTCATGTTGCCTCTGAATCTTTAAGTGGTGATACTCATATGAGAAGCTTGCTCTGCAAATATATTGTAATCTTTGTGATTTATGAATAATATATTGGGCAGATTTTGGAGTGTGGGGTTTTTCTCCCGAAAGGGTTTTTCCCATGTAAATCACCGTGTTGTGGTATGCATGATATTTATGGTTATTTTTGTTTAGGTTTTTGTAACTATTAAAGATCTATAAATTTTTTGCATTATTCTCCTCTCAAGATTAGTGTAGGATGTTCTACTACCTTAGCTTCCTTATAGTAACTGAGTATTCAAGAGATTGTGTTAAACCTATTTGGTCTGTTAATTCAATATTTGTGTGTCGTCACTTTGAATGGAACCTTGTTTGTGATTTTTAGTTTTGGGGAAAACCTTACAAGTATGGAAAAGGGTAATCTAGTGATTGTGTCAAGCCTTTAAGGTCTATGATGATACTATTAGTGTGTTATCACTTTTTTTAAACATTGATTATGAATGTAACCTTTGAGGTTCAGTGGCCATTATAGTTTCCAAGTCAAGTAAGGGTGGGTGAACATATGACTCTACTCATAGAGAGTGGAATTATTATATATATGAAATCTCTAGCCAGAGTAGGTGTAAAAGTTGTTGCTTATGCCTCGTTGGTTCACTATGATCCAAGATTGCATACTAGTTAGTAGTGTCATGCTAGTAGGAGGGTATCCTTTTTATGGTTGTACTAGAAATGTGGGACACAACACCAAATTTTTAGATGTGCATTATTTGTGGTTTTCATACCAAACATTGCGTTGAAGGGTAGGGCCATTTTACCTATTGGAAGATGTGTGAAGGACCGCTAAAGTCTGTGGTTGGAGGAAAATCATTTGGATGATTCTCTCCCTCTTCTAGTCAGTTGTTGAGTCTTGCGAAATGGAAGGAGCATGATCCATAGGTGGACACCTTGATCGAAAGTGAGATCCATAGGTGGGCACTTCAACCACTGAGCCAATAAACTCTTGTGAGTTATGATCTGTATATGATTATGGTATTAAATCATTTGTAAAATGTATTTGAAAGAAAAAATTCATTTATTGCAAATTATGTAATGTTTACTTCATTCATGTAATGATATATGCAATGTGCATTAATGATAATGAAAAGGAAAAAAAAATATTTCCATGTACTGGAGGACTTAAATGTTATTTACTTTCTAAGTTAAAACTTCGGTAAAATTTGTTGGGTAAATTTGGAGCTTTTTACATGTAGTATCAGAGCTCCCAAGTTTAACACTTAGACCTATGAGTTCATTATGTAAGTTTTCTGTAAACATTACCAATAACAATTATTTGAAAATTTCTTATTCCAAGATGGTAGGGAAAAGAAGAACAAGGGAAAAAGTAAGAAATTCAACTTTCCTAAAACTTGTCTAACTTTGGGACTAGGAAGAATCATCCCTATAGGTTAAACCTCCTAAATCAACAACTCATAGAGATATGCCCTTGGATTGTGGAAGGAATGCACCTAGGCTAAGAAAGAAGGTTATGTCTATTGATACAAATGCTAAATTGGAGAAACTAATTGTTAGCATAAACTAGAAAACTTTAGATGAAGTAGAAAAGTCAACATATTGCAAATTAGAACAAACCCCGAGGTATCCAAAAGGTAGGATAACCTTTTGACAATCATGATTCAAAGGAGATTAAAATCTAGCAGTGATAATTGAAACCAAGAATGAGAGTTAGAACCTTAGAATAAAGGGCGGAGACTAGAATGGGTCAGAAAAGGAAGTAACTCACAAAGGTAAAGATGAAAACTAACATGATCCAACCAACCTAAATGGGCATGATCAATATGGAGTTAAGACTTGAAAATGAGAGAATAAATGAAATAACCCTTGAAGTGTCTAAGTTTATGAAGAAAATGAAATCATCAATAATTTTGGATAAAAATCTCTTAGAAAAGTTGGTTGCAAGGAAAAAAACTTGGACAGTAAAGTGGGCTAACCAAATGAAAGCTTGGGAAGAGTAGTGTTGGTTGAAGTTCAAATTGAACTTACAAGTTTGTCAACAAAATTAAATTCATGTTTAGTCCCTAAAATATCATTTGAAGATGTTCCAAGGGTAAATTGGATATGGAAGAGACTATATTTCCAAATCAAAAGAATAATTAAGTAAATTCCAGGAAACAAAAAGTATTTACAAGGTATACCTAGTGAGGGTAAGAAAAGCAAGTAACAGTCATTCAATTGTAGAAAACTGACAAGAAGAATGTTAAATCAATATGATCAAATTGGAGAAAATAGATGATTATTTGAGTTCAAATTTTAATATTATTTAATGTCTTGGAAACACCAAGGAGGGAAAGAATAAAAACATATGGATCAAGAAAAGGTTAGATAAAGATGTGCATCCTATTCAACGAATTTTATTGATGTATTCTAGTCTAGGAAATTTTTTTGACTTCTCCCTAGGACATGGTTCTCAGATCAAAAACCTTCTAACCAAAGTTTCTTATGACCATGAAAAAGTTGTTGGAGAAGCTATAAATGAAAGATTTGAATGGTCAAGTCAAAGTCTGATGCCTTTGACAAAGGAAAGAGAAGTACAACACAATTCTAAAAGATCTTGTTTTGGAAGATCAATTTGTGAATATCATTGCTGCTTTGGAAAAGGCTAGGTAGTATGCTTATTCAAGAAAGGAAAGATTATTACCTATGAAATTTAGGAAATGGAAGATTTATGAATGAAACTATGCTCCACATAATTTTGAGCTATTAGAAATTGTTCATGCTTGGTAACTATGTATGCATTAATTGTTTGGATAATTTTTGGAGTTAATAATAGACCAACATGGTTTAAGAAGAATTGTTACTCAACCAATTTAAATGCTCGTAAGAGAAGATGGCTTGAGCTAAAATCAGACTATGACGTTGAAATCAATTATTTAAAGGGTAAGAAAAAAACCAAGTTGTGGATGCCCAATGTCGAAGGAGACACTTATTCATTATATTTTCAAGAATAAAATGTGGCATAAGTCCAAGGAATACATTTCATTTAATACAAATGGACTACAAATAAATGGAGGAAAAACCTAATTACCAAACTTGGGGGAGTTGGGGAATAAGGTGTGATAATAAGTTTAATTGGTTCCATATTCAAGGCAATCAAGAATGACAAAAACTGTTTGATGTGAAACCACTATATTATGGAAGGAAATAGAGAGAGATGCTACAAGGTTGTATCAAGTTGTCCAAAATTCCAGAGGGTGAAGACAATATTT
>VDFB02003157.1:17366-30144 GCA_007258455.2 Sequoia sempervirens
CCACTTTGGTGTTTCAACCTCCACGAACAACCAAATAGAAAGAGAGTGTAATTGAAATGGACAAAGGGAGTTATGAAAGCAAAACCCACTTCAGGAGTAGAACCCACACCACCAAGTAGTAAATGAACAAAGATCTAATCTATTTGTAAATGGAAAAGAGTGAGAGAGTGTTACCAAGAGGCCTTGGCCCCCTCTTGAACACATAGATGCACCATTGAATGATTTCTATAGAGCCTTGGCTATTGGAGGGACCTCAGTTCGGAAGAGCTTCACTTGAATAAGTGTTGCTTTCAAGAATGAAAGAGATTCAAGAGTGAAGTTGAAGATAGAAGCTTGAGTGAATGAATGAAACCCCAAAATGAGAGAAAATGAGGGATTTTTTTGCATGTAAGGGCAACAAAGAGACATTACACCCAATAGCACGACTCTTGGGACATGTCAAGAGTGGGGTTAAATTCCCCTTTTCAAACTCAACAAACTGCAAGATGCTAGTTGTGATGCTTGAGACATCCATGTGTTGCACAAGCATCCAAAGCATCAGTTTCCAGGAAACATGTCATCAGGCTATTGTTGCTTCATCATTGGTCCACATAGAGCTAGAATTGTGAAATTTTGACCCATGGGATTTTTGCTATTAATGTGTTTAGGTGTCATAAATGTTAGGAAAAGTGCTAAAATGTGGAACTGCCCCTAAGTCTTGGGTTCGTGACATTACAATTATGTTTCATTTGTAGATGAGTATAGTAGAAGGATATGGGTATATTTTCTAAAAGTAGAAATCTGGATTTTTTTAGTTGATTTAAGAATTTAAAGCAATGATTGAGTTGTAGTGGAAATAAAATAAAATGTTTGAGGGACTAATAGTGGCATTGAGTTTTTATTTAATGGTTTTGATAGATTCTATAAATGTGTGGTATTCATAGAAAAAAGACAACTCCATTTTCTCACAATGGGTGGAGTTGTCAAAATAATGAATAGGACATTAATGGATAAAGGCTAGGAGTATGTTGAGTGAAATTCTTTGGTCTAGAACAATTTTTGGGTTGAAGTTGTTTTCACTTCTTTTACCTAACTAATAGGGTCTCCTCATCAACTCTTGTTGATAAGACACCTATAGAGGCATGGTGGAGTCACAGCCTTCATTACAAGACATCTTGGAGTTTTTGTTTGTCGGGCATATGCACATGTGCCATAGGAGAAGTGAACAAAGTTGGAGAACAAGGTTGTGAAATGTATCTTCATCAAACACAATTATGATGTGAAAGCATACAAGCTTTGGGATCTTGTTGCATAGAAGGTAATATATAGTAGAAGTGTTGTTTTTAGAGAACTAAGTCTTCTTCTATTACATTGTAGCCAAAACAAAGTAAATAGGAATATGTGATTAAATTTCCTTCTACACTTCATGAGAAAGTTGAATCAAGGTCCATGGATAGACAAGAAGTCGAGGAGAGCTCATCTAGCTCTAAATCTTCAGAAGAGGAGGAAGAACATCCAAATCACCTTGTTTGTAGGTCTACAAGGCATAGATAACCACCTAAAAGGTATTCACCTGATGATTGAAGATGTATTTTTTCTTTGAATACTAAAATGGATGAACCCATATCACTAGAAGAGGCATTAGGTATGAATGATGCAAAATCCTGGAAGATTGCTATGGATGAAGAAATGATAGCTTTGAAAAAGAATGATACATGGGATTTTGTACCATTGCTTGAAGGATGAAAACTTGTTGGTTCCAAATGGGTGTTTAAGAAAAATATTTGTTCAAATGAAGGTATTGAGAAGTACAAAGCAAGGTTGGTTGCAAAAGGTTACTCTCAATTTGAGGGTGTTGATTATTCTAAGATATTTTCTCCTATTGCAAAAATGACATCCTTTATATTTTTTCTTTCTATTGTTGCTACTTATGATTTAGAGATTGAGCAAATGGATGTGAAAACTACTTTCCTTCATGGTGACTTAGAGGAGGATATTTATATGACACAACTAGAGCACTACATGGTGAAGGTAAAAGTAAATTGGTTTACAAATTGAAGAAATCTTTATATGGCCTAAAACAAAGTCCTAGGATGTAGTACCAGAAATTTGATACATATGTGTTAAGTTTGGGATTCAAGTGTTCTAAATTAGATCATTGTTTTTATTATAAAATTGATGGTGATTGTTTCTTGTTTATTGCATTATATGTTGATGACATATTTATTTATTGGAAAAGGGAAAGGTGATTTCAAAACTAAAATCTCAACTTGCTACTAAATTTGAAATGAAAGATCTTGGTGTAGCTAAAAAAATTCTTGGGATGGAAATTAGAAGAGATAGAGTGAACATAAAGCCATGGCTTGGAAAAAGTAAGTATGTCAATTCACTTTATAGAGGTTTGATATGCATGATTGTAGACCATTGTGTGTTCCTATTTTATAAGGAACAAAGTTGTCTATTTCAGATTTTCCAACATCTCCATTAGAGATAGAAGACATGAGCATAGTGCCCTATCGGAGTGCAGTTGGAATTTTGATGTATGGTATGGTCTGTACAAGACCAAACATTGTCCAAGTAGTGGGAGTTCTTCCCAGATATATTAATAGTCCTGGTAGATTTCATTCCTTGATGTATTTAAAAGAGTCTTTAGATATTTGGGTGATACCTCATATTATTCCATGTATGTTATCATAGTAATATGATCAAAGATGAGATTTACCTTGATATTCATGGTTATGGGGATTCAGATTAGGTAGGTGATGTTGATAGCAGAAGATCCACTAGTGCTCATGTGTTTACTCTATTTTGTGGTGCAATTAGTTGGATGAGTAAGTGGCAGGTTGTGGTTGCTTTGTCCACTACTAAAGAAGAGTATATGGTAGCTAAGTTCATGCTTGTAAAGAATCCATTTGGATTAAGAGACTATGTTTAGATATTGGAATAAAAAAAGGTGCAATGAAAATTTATTGTGACAATCAAAGTGTGATATGTCTAGCCATGAACCTAACATTTCATGCTGGGACCAAGAACATTGATGTACAATATCATTTTAATTTAGACATATGGTTGAAGATGGAAAGGTAAAGCTAGTTAAGGTAGAGACTTTTATGAATGTTCTTCGTCTTTAGCTAAGCTTGTGAGAACGAAATTGAGATGGTGTTTAGAGACTATGGGCTTTTCAACCTCAAAATTAGAGATGATGATGAAACATTTATGTTGTCCTTGTAAGGTGTTTGACAAGTGGGAGATTTTTTGAGAAAATGTGTCTCAACCTTGCAATTACATTAGTTACTATAGATACATAACGTAATATTTATCTGACGATGATGAGGGGGGCATGGGGGGATCATCCCCCCAAATTGGGGTCCAAGGGTAGTGCCCTCATAAGCCAACATTTTATATACACTTTATTGTGTAAATGCCAGACCATTCATCGGTATGTCTTATATCCTATTGGTGATATTTTTATTAGTTTGACTTTCCGGCAGAGACAACCCTATTTTATGAGGGTTTTGTTTTATGGCTATGTATTGCAATGTATTCGAAGAGTGATAGCGGTTGTGTTGCCTCTAGATCTCTAACTGGTGATAATCCTGTGAGAAGCTTTCTCTACAAGTATATTGTAATATCTATGATTTCTAAATAATATATTGGGCAGCTTTTGGAGTGTGGGGATTTTCTCCCAAAAGGGTTTTACCTACCTAAATCATTGTGTTGTGGTATGCATGATATTTTTGTTTATTTCTATTTAAGTTTTTGTAACTATTATAGATTTGTAAATGTTTTCATTATTCTCCTCTCAAGATTAGTGTAGGAAGTTGTTCTGCTACCTTAGCTTCCCTACAACATCATGTCCAACTAATGATGAAAATAATGCTTCATCCTCAAATACATGCCTTGGTGATGGTTGGGGTTCATTAGATTTTACACCCTCTTTTGTGGGAGAGTACAAAATCTCACAATATCAAACTAAGGAATCTTGCATTTCATTTTCTCAATCTTGTTCTACATCAACAAATCCAAAAACATCATCCCATGATGGTGATAGGGGCTCTTTATCTTTCATCCCTCATGTTTTGGTGATGCCTAACCTTAAAAAAGTCAAAAATAATTTGCATTCTTATTAAAGAGTCAATTATTCTCATAAGTATTTAGACATGACTTCTACAGTTGAGTTGGAAAAGTGTTATGGGCTTGAATATAAAATTATTTCTAAAAATGGATATAATGAAAACATGAAACAAGGAGTTAAGGATCATGTGAAGTCTACGTTGTATATTTTAAAAAGGGTTTAGGTTTTCAACCTTCTTCTCCATATTCATATCATCCACCATCATCTACTATATTTAAAACATCATGTGGTAAGTGAGAAAGCTTTTCTTCACAAGTGAAAACTTATCTCCAACACCTTTATCAAAGAAATAGCATATTTTTTCAAGGCTCATCAAATCCATCTTGATTACTCTTCCTCCAACATGCAATAAATTTTATAGAAATCATTAAATTTTAATGCATATCATTGAGTGCATGACCATTCCACAAATGAATTTCAAGCCTTGAATTATAAAATATAACAAAGTTTACTAATCATGGTGCTCTTCCATGTGTTGATACACCTAATAATTCTAAATAAATGATCCCTCTTCTACTTTGTTTCTCCTCACTATGTAGCATTTGTATCTACATATTTTTTCTCATTTCCATTCATGGTGGTACAATATTATGGAGATGTATAATGATCCTAGGGCCAGATTTGACACTATTGGAAAAATTAGCAAAGTATTTGGCTCATTCTTCAGGAGTGAACCTTCTCTAAAAGACATTGGGCTAACTCTAAAGAAGAATTTTAGGTAAGAATGAAGGACTACTATTAGCTAACAATAAACATGATAAAATACTACAATGTGGCCAAGGTATCCAAGGAACTAAAAGAAAATGGGAAATTTTTTGGACCCATTTATAGTGGAAATGGAATTTTCAATCAACCAATCTACAATGTCGATTTTTTAATTCAAGAGAATGATAATATGGATACTAGAGAAGAAAGTGTGAACAATTTATCACAAATATGGTTAGTATCTCCATTCCCAATTATGGAGTTTCCAAAGCCCCAACCTTCAATGAAGAAATCAAAGACAGGTGAAGGTTCATTTGTTGCTGCCAAGAAGGAAGGGTCATCATCTTCAAAATATAGTTCAAGAAAGAGGAAAGAAAATGAGAGGATTTTCATAGAAACCAATGAATAAGAAATTCAAGAATAAATCCATCTCACAAGGAGGAATAAAGAAAGGGTTTCATCCAAAACCACATCTACTCAAAGGGCCAATTCACCTAATCCTACTTCATCTCTTCCACATGAATCACCTTTTCCATCTCATTCCCTAAGTCCTCCACCACGTTGTGATCCTACTCCATCTCCTCCATCACCTCCACAATGTTCTTCACCCCATGTATCTATAATTCCTCCAGATTCTCCTCGTTAGATGAAAAACTTCCCCAATTCCTCCATGATGCAGAGCCAAAAGACTCAACTCTTTCCAATTAGCTACTTGGCTTCAAAAGGCATCCATAAAGATTATAATGATCATTTGAAGCAATGCAAATAGTCCTCCAAGTTCAACAATCCTTGGAAACACAAATTCCACAATTTCACCCCTTAACTCTAGTAGTACAGGGAACCCAGCTTTCAGACCTTAACTTAGAAATTTTCCATAGAACCTAACCAACTAAAGGGTGATTCAGATACCCATTTTTGAGACTCATAACATATCAAAAGATTGCATTAGACTCCTTAAGAACCTTTCCTTCAAAATGGATTTTTTCACTGTTTTGGGGCCCTAATTAGCCCTTGTTTTCAAAGGAACTCCCCTTTTAAAGTTAGGTATCTACCCAAAAATCTTAAATAGTCTTGAGTTCTAATGTCAAACCTCAAATTTTGAATTTAGTTTGCACCTACAGGGTCTCTAACCCTCTGCCCCATGTAACCCTCCTAAACACACCCAAAACAAGGGTTTTCAAGAATCTCACAACTCCAAACCTCTCCCAATCCTCCCAGGGGTCCAAACGCCTTCCAATACCTCTACAAAAACTTATCAAACACTCACAATGTCACTACACTCCTTAGTTCTCAAAATCACCACTTTGATTTCTCATTTCCATAAAGAAATATCACTGTTCAGCCCAGGACAGCGTGCCATCACTAGATCCCTTCACTTCCTGACCTCCTAAGACATTGATACAACTAATATTACATCATACTAGCCAATACACCAAACAAAAGGAGCACTATAGTAGGTGGATTGGTTAGATATTCATTATATCACCGTTAAACCCTTATTTAGAAAAATAGAGCAGTTATGAAAACTTGTTGTACTCCACACACAAATGGTGGACTTAAACCCCCAAAATAGATGTAAAGACAAGTAAAAGCATATATAAGTGCACACCCACAACCTCAAGCCATGAAAAACTTGTACGGGCCTGTATCAAAGAAGGAGAGTTCAACAAAACAATGAAAAACTATGATCAACATTACAAAAGAGAATTCTTGTTTCCAAAAAATGAACAACCAACCTCTTTTTCAAGGAATTACATCATTATATTTGTATATCTAATCCAAACTACCCCTTGAACTGACCAACTTCCTTAACCACCTTTTTTTTTCCCTTTAAAATGATAATTTGACAATTTTTTGTTCCTAATCACCACCCCTTTACAACTTTGCTTTGCAAATTCCTCTTAACTAACTTACTATGAATCAAAAACCTTCAAATAAACATTAAATGGTCATTGAGACCTTATTCATAAGGAAAACATGAAAATCTAACTAATCTACCCCCTAGACCTCATTGTCACCTCTTGACATTAATGGACAATTTATTGCATTACATCCTATTTTGGCATATTTTGCAACTTCCTCGTTGCATAGTGATTGAAATTCCTTCAAATCATTTGTTGAGCCTTCAAGACTCCTTCCCCATTCATTCCAAGGTGATGGTGCCCCTCACCATACACCCCCCAATAGAAAAACTCTTGTCCCAAGAGGAAATCTGGCTCCTTGCCTTCACATTACTGCTCCATGCTTATCTAGACCTGCTACTTGCCTTTTCCTCACACCTAGATCAAAATTTGACATCCTCCTAGCCCTTACACCTACAACAAATTGTTCTATCTTCTTCATTGCTTTACCTCCACACTTGTATCCATCCAACAATGCTTGTATATTGTGCCCTGTCTTTACTGTCATCAGACCTTCACACTGAGGCTCACACTGTCCTTTCCCCATTATGATAAAACCTCCCTTCTTTATGTCCTCTATCCTTCCAATCTCATGATTCATTGTCTTCTTGATTTCCACTTCACCAAATTATGTCCTAACACTTTTTGATTGTCCTTTTCCTTGATGCAACACCGTAGGACACCTCACTGTCCCTACCAACACATTATCATGCTCTTCTTGCCTTTCCAAGGGCTCTTCCCTCTCACTCTTTTCCTTTACAGTCACAAGTCACCTTGCCACTCATTTCCTTATGCCATACAAAGGCGTACTTCACTCCATCCTTGTGTAAATCACAGCTATCCTTCTTACCCACTATCCAGGTCTTACTCATTTTCTCTCCACACATTTGTTTCATCATGCATGAACATGCTCCATACCTTCAAAAAATTGGTCTTCTTCCTCAGAAGCCTAAAGGTTCTTTCTTTCCAAACATCACCACCTTAGACTCACCCTTATCTCCACTTGTTTTCAAGGAAGTCAACCTAAAACTTCTATCATCCTTCTTGATAGTATATGTGTTCTCCCAGCCATCATATATAGACCTTCTATCAAATTTCCAAGGTCTCCCCAAGAGCACATGACAACAATCCATTGGCACAATGTCACATAAGATTCTATCCTTATACTCTCCAATCTGGAAATCAACATATGCTTGCTCATTCACCACCAAGTTTTTACTATCATTGATCCAAGAAACTCTATAGGGTGCTACATGAGGTATCTTTCCCAAATCCAAATCTACCATCTCAACTAAAGCAAGATTATCAGTTGATCCTAAATCCACTACCATCCTACATACTTTACCTTGTACATTGCAATTGATTATGAAGAGTGCTTTCCTTTGTGGGGGTTCTTCAAGGATTGGTGCCTTGAGCAATGTTCTTCTAATCATCAAAATCTCTCCAACTTCTGATGTAAGGTTCACTACAGGTGAAGTCACACTCTCTTCATCCTCCTGCACTAGTTGATTCCTCCTCTCTCCACCATAAGAGCTTGAGCCTTTTTTTAGGGCATTTGAAGGCTGGATGTCCAGGCTGGTTACAAGTATAGCATCTCCCTGAGAACTGGTAGGAGCCTCTTCCTCCATTAAATCTACCTCTTGAACCTCTCCATCCACCTCTGAAATCAGATTGCTCCTGATCCTTCTTGTCATCCCCTTGACTCTCATTGTTTTCCTTTGAATTAGGATTGAATCCTCTTCCTCTAGAAGTGTTGCCTCTTCCTCTTGTTGCCTTCTCTTGTCTCCTCTTTAGTTTCTCTTCTACTCTCATGGCCATCTGGAAACATTGTTCAACTGACTTAGGTGCCAAAATGCTGATCTCATCCTGGATGTTGTACCTCAAACCATTCAAATACCTAGCAACCATTTCATCCTCATCTTCTTCATGCTTAGTCCTTATACTTAATTTATAAAATTCTTCAGTATATGATTGCACATCCAAATATTTTTGTCTAAGATTTTGCAATTTCTTAAGCAATTGAACATTGTAATCAGCAGGAAGAAATTTACCTTTCATTTTAGCCTTCATCCTTTCCCATGAAATGATCTTGCTCTTTCCTTGTCTCTCCCTTTCCTCTTGCAAAAAATTCCACCATACCAAGGCATGTCCATTCAATCTTGTTTTGGCCCTCTTCACCTTAAGTCCTTCATCAACATCTTCACTATCAAAGTAGTTTTCCATAGCCCCAATCCAATCTAGGAGCTCTTCACTATCAAGTTTTCCTCCATACATAGGAACATCTATTTTTCCATGTCCCTCCTTCACAGCCTTCAAAAGCTTGATTGTTCTTGCATCATTAGGGTCCATCTCCTCTTCTTCACCAAGAGCTTCTTCTTCCTCTTCAGTTTCACTCACATCCTCTTCCACTCTATGCTTTGCCTTCCAAGCAGCCATCTCTCTTTTTAAGGCTTCTATCTCCCTGTCATGAGTGTCAATTTTCCTTGCAACTACACTTCCTTTAGGTGGCATTTTCACAATCCTATCTCTTCACCAACCTACAAAACCAATCAAAAAACAACACAAGATCTATTCCCTTGCTCTGATACCACTATGATGCAGAGCCAAAAGACTCAACTCTTTCCAATTAGCAACTTGGCTTCAAAAAGGAATTCACCAAGATTATAATGATCATTTAAAACAATGCAAATAGTCCTCCAAGTTCAAAATCATTAGAAACACAAATTCCACAATTTCACCCCTCTAACTCTAGTAGTACAAGGAACCCGGCTTTTAGACCTTAACTCATAAATTTTCCATAGAACCTAACCAACTAAAGGGTGATCTAGATACCCATTTTTGAGACTCATAGCATATCAAAATATTGCATTAGACTCCTTCAAAATGGATTTTTTCACTATTTTGAGGCCCCAATTAGCCTTGTTTTTCAAAGGAACCCCTCTAAGATTTCATTCCCAAACCAATACAAACTAGAACAGTCTTGAGTTCTGATGCAAAACCTCCAATTTTGAATTTATTTTGCACCTACAGCGTCTCTAACCCTCTGCCCCATGTAACCCTCCTAAACACACCCAAAACAAGGGTTTTTAAGAATCTCACAACTCCAAACCTCTCCCAATCCTCCTAGGTGTCCAAACACCTTCCAATACCTCTGTACAAACTTATCAAACACTCACAATGCCACTGCACTCCTTAATTCTCAAAATCACCACTTTGGTTTCTCATTTCCACAAAGAAATATCACTATTCAGCCCAGGACAACATGCCATCACCAGATCCCTTCATTTCCTGACCTTCTAAGAAATTATTACAACTAATATTACATCATACTAGCCAATCCATCAAATAACAGGAGCATTATAGTAGGTGGATTGGTTAGATATTCATTATACCACCCTCAAACCCTTATTCAGGAAAACAAAGTAGTTATTAAAATTTGCTGCACTTCACACACAAACGGTGGACTTAAACCTCCAAAACTAGTGTGAAAGAAAATAAACACATGTATATGTAAGTACCCTCAGCCTCAACTCATTTCAATCCTGTACGGGCCTATATCAAGAACAAAAAGTTCAGAGAAAACAATGAAAAGACAGTGAACAACGTTTTCAAAAGGGAATTCTTCTTCTTAGAAATGAACAACAATCTCAAACTCAAGGCATTACATCAATATATCATTGGAATACCTTCAACCACTTCCAAGAACCGACCAACTACCTTAACCACCCCTTTATTCAACTCTAAAATGACAATTTTCCAAATGCTTGGCCTTTAATCAACCATTTACCCACGATTTGTAAATTCCCCTTAACTGACCTACTATGACTCAAAAACCTTCAAATACATATTAAATGGTCATTGAGACCTTATTCATAAGGAATTCATGAAAATCAAACTATTCTACCCCCTAGACCTCATTGTCATCTTTTGACATTAATGGACAACTTATTGCATTACATCCTATTTTGGCATATTTTACAACTTCCTCATTGCATAGTGATTGAAAGACCTTCAAATAATTTGTTTGAACCTTCAAGACTACTTTCCCTTTCATTCCAAGGTGATGGTGCCCCCCCACAATCTTGAGCCATTCTAGGTATTTTAGTTGACCCAAGAAACTGAACCATTATATCACCATTTAATCCCCTCTTTATACCCCTTACATTCAAGCCATGATTTTCTTCTTAGGGTTTTCGTATTCATAAAACTAGGGTTTTAAAATTTTACACTTCAAAGATGAATTTTGTAAAATTCAACACAATGTATACCTTTTCAAAGCCCTAGATTACCTGCTTAATCCATAGAACCAAAAAACAACACCCCCTATACCCAATATGTACAAAGATAGTTGAATTTACTTACTTGTTTATCACCTATTGAAAACCCTAAAATTATCGTGAAAACCCTTGTTTTCCTAGAATTCTACAACAATCTTGCTTTGACACCTTCTCTTTATGCATTTAACAATTAAAATGGATGTAATTAAACCAATGCTTTTGTAAATTTGGTAGATACAAATCACATCCACCATTAATGTCCTCACACATGCTTGAATGCATGACGAATGGCAGTTGTTCTTAATTTCTGAATATAGACTGTTGATTTCAAAAGTTTGATGATGATTGATAGTAAAGGATGCATGAGATGGAAGGATAGGAGAGTAAGGATTTCCTTGTCCAAAGAATGCATTGTATTTTACCCCTAACCCTCTATCAAGATCAAGGCTGAAAAGAGAGGATGAAGTTGATAGGATGGGGGGATGGAGATAAGATAAGATATATGAGATGATGGATAATAAAGGATATGGATAAGATATGGATGGATGGATAACATGGAGAATCCTTATCAAGATCAAATATGGGAAGGGATGATGGATTTACAGATAAGATGATGGATATAATATAAGCTAGGTAGTATATCTGATGCTAATGAAGATCATTAGCCTTGCCAATATCAAAGGTGGAAAATGGGGATGGACTTAGATAAGATGATGGATAGGGGATGAAGGATGATGAAATATGTGGATTGGAGGTGATATGGATTAATATTTCTCCTAAGTGTAGAGGAAAGTGGATGAGGGATTATACATGGTGCTTGTTTTCTAGATTTTTATCATGGTACTTTCCCAAGGTGCCACAAGAAGTAGTTTTAACCATTGGATGAATGATTTCTCTTTACTTTTTTTTCTTTCTTTTTTTCGTTTTTCATTTTTTTGTTTTTTTGAATATATGGAATCAAAAAGATGGAGAAGGATGCAGATAAGGATGTGGATAAGTGGGTTTGGAAGATAGTGGGTAGATTATAGGGAGATGGGGGAAGGAATCAAGCATCTAGTTCCATGGATGGTATCCATTAAAAGTGTACTACAATTGACCATGGCAAGCAAATTTATACTCATAAATATTGGTAAAATTATAGAAAGTGAGATAATAGGATTTATGGCTCTTCATTTTGAGATGTATAATAAAAAATGAGACCCTAATTTTTATTTAAAATCTTCCATAGTAACATGTACTAATTTTTCATATAACTATTTAATTCTAGCTAATTTATTCTCAATAACCTTTAAATATTATTCTATTTAAAATGGACTTATTCATTACTTCTAGTTTTAATCAAGTCTTTTGATGATCTTGCTACTTATTTCTTACAATACTTTCATGTAAATATGTTATTGCAAATATTGTGAATGATCTTGCTAGATGCACATACAAGAGTAATGATCTCATTCATAATTATTGACACATAGAAAAATGGGGGGATGATGTAATAAGGTAAAGGTTCATCAAAATGAAATGATGAACTAGGACACCCCACTTTCCCTAGTTTCATTAGAAAAAGAGACCTCCTAAGGATAAGATTGACTTTCAACCTTGAGGTGAATCAACCCTATTAGGAGGATTTGTTGTTTTCTATTATGACATAAATAACTAAAGTGACTTCGAACGCACTTTGGGGAGATAAAAATAAAATACGTAATGAACTCAATTGTATGATGTAAAACTTGAATTGCAAATTATTTGAATAGCAAAAATAGAAACAACTTATTTCAAGTAGA
>VDFB02003159.1:0-28367 GCA_007258455.2 Sequoia sempervirens
TGCACAAGGGATGGGATAAATTTTCACCTTCAAAGGGAAAGTAGCATTAGCATAAACACTTGCAACATTATAAAATCTCCTACAATTAGTAGAATACTTCATCCCAACATTGAGAGTGGTAACAGTTGTAGGAGATGAACAAACCTTGGTCACAAGCACCATATCTATAGAAAAATAAAATAAACCCTTGATAGTTGATGACTTAGCTATAAAAAATTATGCACCAGTATAAAAAATAGTAGTAGATGATAATCTTGTAACAAACGATGCATGAGGCACACTTACAATAGATGAAATGATAGTAATAGATGACCCAAAGACTAATGGTGCACCCATAAAAAAATACATACCAACAACCAAATAGACTACAACACTAGACATAGAGGAACCATGAATAATTGCAACAAGTGATGAATGGGTGGGAATAGTAGGAGAGTGAATTTAAAATACAATAAGTAGTCATAACTAACTAAATTTTTTCCCTTTTTTATAAAATATACACTACATAATTTTAATAATATTGTATTGTGTTCTTCTAGAAAGGAATGATAGTATAGATCTTTAGTGCATGAGACCTAATACATAAACATGTTAGACTATAATAATCCTTGTGAGATTGAAAAGATAAAGGATTTTTATTAAAAATCATATGCATAAAATCCTCTTAGATAAAATGAAAGAATATTTTTGTGCCACAATATTGTTGGATGTTTGTCATTGTTAATGTAGTTTGGCAACATGAGCATGGTGTCTATATATATTACTTGATCCAGTTTTTTCATTGATGTCAACATTGTTGTGATTAATCTAGCATGATTTGGAAGTATTTCTGAAGATAGTTGTACAAAACAAGTTGATCTGGAAAGTATAGTTATACAAAAATTTGGCTAAGTGTTCCTTTTGATAATATAATGGTTCACCACGTCAATTTTTGGGTTCACACTCCACCACAAATTGAGAAGTCACTATGTAATTCTAACCTTGTTTTTATGATCATCAAATTTATCTAAATACACGATTTTGTGTTGTTTGGCGAAGTATTCCAAAAGATATGAATGGAAAAGTTTAGCTTTGTATATTGCAGTTATTTTCTGAACAATATGTTAGTGTGGGAGATTTTGCATTCCTTTGTGAATAATAACTTTGAATTATGATGCTTAAGATAAGCTTTCATATGTCATTTGAGTGGGAATTCAAAGAGAGATTGAATTTTGAGTCACATGTTTGACGAATTGGGTAGATAGATGGAATTTTTTGTGTTTAGGTCTTATTTGGGTTCAACCTAACATATTTGAAGGATTAATGTGTGTTGCAATATTATGCAAGAATTATATTGGGTCCATCCTAACCTATCTTAAGGAGATTTGAATTTTGAATTAAGGTGTGAGATGTAGATTAAATGTTTTTAAGGATGAAAAGTTTAATTTTGTGTGTTACTTCTAATTAGGCCGAACTAATTGAAGTTACACTTGATATATATATATATATATATATATACATACACACACACACACACATATATATGAGATTGATTTAGGTGTTGGAAGGATGGATACAAGTGTGTGAAGTGTGAAAAGTGACATGTATGGTGTTCCACCTACATGTGTATGATGCAAATTTGATCAGTTGTGTGAATTCAAAGCAGAACAGAGCATTGATCTAGATCAATGCAAAATTGTTATTGTACTTCATTGTAACTATAATCCAACATATTGTAGTTGCATTTGTAATAGTTCAATAGGCTATGATACACCCCTTATTTCTTCTATCTTATTCTCTATGGGTAGTGAGTCCACCTGCAATGAGCATTTTTTTTATATACTATATCTAGATATAATATATTGTGAGCTAACCCTCACCGTGGTTTTTTCCATTTTAGGTTTTCCACATAAAAATATTGGTGTTCATGTATCATATGAATTTACAGATGTTTCATGATTTCAATCATTATTGCAATTGAATTTGTTTTGATAATTGGATGGCTAATGTTTGAATGATTTAAAGGAATATTGATTCACGCCCCTCTTAGTATTTGGGTGTTCAACAATTGGTATCAGAGCTTGGATCCCTGGTAGGAGCTTGACCACTTTGGGAAGATCTTGGAGTTTGAACACATGGATGATAGAAAGTTTCCTATTCCTCTTGAAGAGATTCCTGCTATTGGATATACAAAAGAAGATTGCATGCTTGACAAAGATGGAGAACTCAAAGTTTCTCTAGAAGATCTTGACAATGTTGAATATGAAAACAAAAATTTGAAGGAAAATCTTAGATTCAAATGAATGTATTATAAAATTGAGAGAGAAGATCAAGAAATTCAAAGAAAGACATAAGGAATTCAATGAAAAATTGAAACAAACAAATGAGAATATCACCAGATTTAAAGTGCAAGTGGACGAAAAGAAAAATATTGAGAAATGTCTTTATTTAAAGGAAATGGTGGAAAGAAAATCTAATGAATGCATGAGGCTTGAACAAGAAGTGGTAAATATGAGATCAAATCTAGAGAAATCAAGAAGTCATGAGGAAAAATGCAAGATAATTTCTACAATGCTTGATGAATTGATTTCTAGTTGAAAAGAATCTAAAGACAAAGGTGGCCTAGGACCTGAAAAAGGAGAAAGCTCAAAAGAAAATAAAACACCTAATGAAAAGAAGATCAATTAATCAAAGAAGATTGAAGACAAGAAGAACAATGAGAAATTCCAGAATCAAAGAAGCAATGCTAGAAGACTCCCTATCAGACAACCAAATGCTCAAAGGTACCCATCTTTCAATAGTTTTTGTTATTCTTGCAATAAATATGGACATAGGGAAATGGAGTGTAGAAGAAAAATGAATTAGAATGTTCCATCCTTTACTGGTCAATGCTTTACATGCAATTTTTTTTGATATAGAGCAATTAAATCCAAAACTCAAATGATGAATGAATACAACAATGGTAGAATGATTCAATCTTTCAATGGTTACTATTAAACATGTTATGGATTTGGACACAAAGCTAATCAATGCAAATTCAAAATGAATGTAAGGAATATAATGCTTAAAGAAATATCATATACAACAATTGTAATAGGCCAAGACATATTGCTAAATTCTACAGAGATAGAAATAGAAGGAAGGATGATCTGATAAAGAAGAATGAACCTATCAAAAAGATTGATGTGGATGAAGTAAATAAGGAAATGGAAAGGATCTGAGAAAGAGGAAATTGAGGATAAGGGAGAATCTGTACCACCCTTTGGTGCATATGTTTCCTCAGGTAACTAAGCCCAGAGCTATGGCTTAGGGGGAGCAATAATATAAAATCGCATAACCCCTTGCCTATATTAGGTGTCAAGGCTTGACATGAAGATATATCATGAAGAATTGAATGCCTAATCTGTGGAAGAAAATCGTGGAAGGAATTATGCTAATACGAAAATTTGTGGAGTTCAAAAAATTGACTGTGCATACAATTTTTAGTGTTACCAACTTTATGGTTGGAAAAATTTATTATAGAATTCAATCACATCATAGAGTTAAATGCAAGTTTGCTAAGGTGAATTCATTCCATAAAACGTGTTTGAAGGAAGATTGATGTAGGAGCATCCAACTGTGTAGGGAAATCTTGCATCACCCAAAAAAAATGTTTTCTTTATTTTCCTTAGTTGTTTTGAGTCCCATGATGACACTAAAGGGGTATAAGACTGTCAAGCATCAGAAATCACAAAAAATGAACACTTACTATTTTTAGTAAGTCAGCCAAAATGGGCTCGTATGGATGTGAAATTTTACCCCAAGGAGTAGAGCTGGAAAACATTTCCGGTCAAGAATCACCTCAATACCATGCATGGTTTGGGAGAAATTAAAGTTTTTGTCCCGAGAAATTTCTCCAATGTAGCTTCAAATTTATATATAAAACTTTGGAGGCGCTGAAACAACTCAAAAAGTGGCCGAACCTATTGGAAAAATAAGGATAGAGAACTGAGAGGGGGGTGAATCAGTTGTCACAAAATAATAAACTTTTCAAACTTAACTTAATCTTAGATCTGATGAATATGCAAATAACCATAAGCAATTAACACATCAAAGAGATAGAGAACACTAATTTTTTTTACGTGGAAACCCTATTAGGGGAAAAACCATGGTGGATGTTAGTCCACAAGATTATACCCTGTTAAAAGTATAATGAGAAATAATAAGGGGAATGCACATGCATTCAGGCACACTACCTAGAGCTCACTGCTCAAATAAAAAAGGGGCTCATTGCCCAACAATACAAAATAGGATTAAAATCCAGAGGGTATGAACTAAAAGAATAACTTCTCCGCAAGCCTGATTATAATTCCAATTAAGCACAAAAAACTCCTTCACAAACTATTTGACCTTCTTCACACTCTTATTTGTAATAAAATGATATTCAAACATACACACATAAGAGCACACTCAACACCTTTCCAACACCACAAAACTAATGAAACAATTGCTCTTAAATATTTGCTACATGAGATTTCATCAATAACTTAGTCGACCAAGAAAATAAAATGTATTTGCAATGTCGGCCCAAATTTACAAATAAAATTTTAATGCAAATCCACCAAGGTTGGCCACAACATAGTGGAGACCCAAATTTAAAACTCCAACACAAAGACTTCAATTAATTCCACCTTGATGATCCACAACACGCTACCATCAACATGTCATCCAAGAACAAGAAAAATGAACATACACAGGAAAAATTTCTGACCACAAGTACACTGATCAATTTGGACGTACCACAAAGATAGAGCATGATCTAGAAACATCCAAGAGCACCAAGAAACAATAGAGAAGCATCTGCAACAAATGAGATTTTTAGAATCACACAAGCTTCATTCAAGAACACTAATAGAGACCACATAAACACTGTCAGACCATACCATGATCAAATATATACGCGGACCTCTGAAACTTCTAGTAGATGATCTAGATACACTAAAAAAAAAACCCTTTATTCCACAACAACTAAACTTCAATGTAAATAACAAGACGCCTTCGAGACCTGCACAGTTCCACGGGGAACCTAAAACACTTTCTTTTACAATTTTCTCAATATCCTCGACATATACAACCTCTTGTACACCAAATGCTAATAGTGTTGACATCAATGACAACCACATTTCAACAACACATCCACAACATCCAACAATATCCCCCTTTGGCATTGATGGCAACACATGATGTGAGAAATACCATCAACCCAACACATTGACTCTTCTTCTCAACTGCACTTCTCCCCACCAAGGTCTTTTCCTTTGAAGGATTTTTCACATTGCACTTCTCCCCCTTTGATATCAATGGAAAAGGTAACCATGAAATTTCCATATACATGATCTGAACCACATATCTACACATCTGACTACTCCCCCTAAGTAGAAGCCACAAAAAAATCAATCTGGATCAGAATATGGCAATGTAGCTCACAGATTGATGCAAGTAAATGCATCTTCTAGTTCTTATCAGGAGGGGTAACTACCCCTAGCATTCCTCTGAAATACTCAAAAGTATCCTTCGACAATGGTTTATTAAAGATGTTTGTAATATATTCTTTGGTAGGTACATATTCCAATCTAAATTCTTTCTCATTCACTTTCTCTCTCAAAAAATGAAACTTGATTGATATATGCTTAGTCTTAGAGTGTAGTGCCAGATTCTTTGAAATATTTATTACACTTGAATTGTCACAGTATATGGCAATAGGCTCTTCATATATCACCCTGATATCCTTCAACATTTGTTTCATCCATATTACTTGAGTACAATAGTTTGCAACAACAATATATTCTACTTCAGTAGTAGATAGAGAAATGAAATTCTACTTTTTGCTCAACCAAGACACCAGCTTCTTCCCTAGGAAGAAAGCACCACCACTAGTACCTTTTTTGTCATCTACATCACTAGCCCAATCTGCATCATTATATGTACTTAGATTGAGATCATCATCCTTTGGATACCAAAGTCCAAAGTTAACTGTTCCTTTCAGATATCTGAAGATATTCTTAACAATAGTTACATGCGATTCTTTTGGATCAGCCTAAAATCTGGAAACCATACATACAACATTCATAATATCTGGTCTAGTTTGAGTTAAATAAAGTAATCCACCAATCATTGACCTATATCTAGTTTTATTTTCTTTAGGAGAATCATCATTCTGTATTAGCTTGCATCCGATCACCATGGGAGTACCTATAGGCTTTGAATCTTCCATCCCAAATTTCTTCAGTAGCTCTCTCACATATTTGTACTGAGATATGAATATCCCCTTGTCTAACTGGGTCACTTGTAATCCTAGAGTTCATCTCTCCAATCATACTGATCTCAAATTCATCATTCATCTCATCAAAAAACTTCATGCACAAATCATAATCTCCTCCAAAAATGATGTCATGAGCAAAGACTTCTATAATTAGTTCTTTATCATGATCCAATTTAAAATATAAGTTGCTATCAGTAGTACCTTTAGTGAATCCAAGCTTCATTATATATTTGTCCAATCTAGCATACCAGGCTCTGGGGGCTTGCTGGAGTCCATATAGAGCTTTCTTCAAGTGATAGACCATATCTTCCTTGTCAGTTAGCTAAAATCCGTCTGGCTATTCAATATATACTTCTTGTAGTTCTCCATTCAGAAATGCTGACTTCACATCCATTTGATAGACTTTGTATTCCTTGTATGCAGCATAAGCAATAAATAATCTAACAACTTTGATTCTAGCAACAAGGGAAAATTTTCTTCAAAATCAACACCTTCCATATGAGAATACCCTTTACATACCAATCTTGCTTTGTTCTGGAACACTTCACCTTGTTCATTCAACTTGTTCTGAAACACTCATTTAGTACCAATCACATTTTTGTCTTTTGGTATGGGAACTAGTATCCATGTGTCATTCTTTTCAATTTGTGTCAGCTCTTCCTTTATAGCTTCCATCTAGTGTTCATCTTGACAGGCTTTAGTGACATTTTTAGGTTCAATCTTGGAAATCAGGTTGTATTCTTTTGCAATCTTCCTTCTAGTTTGTACTCCTTTATTCTTATCTCCTATAATTTGGCTTTCAGAATGGTTTAGCTTTACATACCTTGGAGTTTTTGAATTTTCTTGAACTTCTGATTCTTTTGATCTTCCTTCAGTACTTGCACTTGTCTTTGCTTCCTGACTACCTTGACTTACCAGAACGAATTGAGGTTACTTTACCAGAACAATTGTAACATATGGAACATATGACACAATTTGAAGTTGATTCTGTGTCTGAACATTCTTCCCTTTGTTTGTATTGTCTTCATCAGAATCATATCCACAATATCTTGATGATTTGACAGAATCCTCATTAACTTTGACATTTGCACTCTCAACCATCTTTCTCAGTCTTCTGTTATAGCATCGGTAGGCCTTTCTCTTAGTAGAATAACCTAAAAAGATTCCTTCATCACTTTGTGAATCAAACTTTCCTATATCATCATCTCTCTTGATATAACATTTGCTTCCAAAGATCTTGAAATACTTAACTGTAGGCTTGTAACCAAACCATAGCTCAAAAGGGGTCTTACCAGAATTTCCATTAACATTTACCCAGTTTAAAGTATACAAAATAGTGATTACAACTTCACTCCAGTAGCTCTAGGGCATATTTTCTTCTAACATCATCATTCTAGCAACATCCAAAATTGTTCTATTCTTTCTTTCTGCAACTCCATTCTGTTGAGGGGTTCAGGTAGCAGATAACTGTCTTCTAACTCCATGTTCTTCACAAAAAGAGTTGAACTCCCTGGAGGTGAACTCACCACCTCTATCAGATCTCAAACACTTGATTTTTTGACCTTTCACATTCTTTTCCATAGCCTTGAAACTTTTGAACTTTTCCAGTGCTTCACATTTTTCTCTTAAAAAGGAAACCCATATCATTCTAGAATAATCATCAATAATCAACATAAAGTACCTTTCTCCATGAATACTTCTAATTCTGGAGGGACCACAAAGGTCAGTATGTAGAAGCTCTAACAAATCATTTGAATGAAACTATTTGCTCCGGAAAGAGATTCTAGTCTATTTACCCATCTGACATTCTTTACAAATTTGTTAGCATGCTTCACTAACTTAGGTAGATCTCTTACTACTTGAGTGGAACTTACCTTGACAATGTTATCAAAATTTACATGACAAAACCTTCTATACCACAACCAACTTTCATCTACTTGAGCAATTCAAAAACTCCCACTAGTAGTATTCAGGTGAAAAGTATTACCTTTTGTCTATTTACCAGTACAATCATATTGCTAGAACTTCCATGTATCTTGCATCTTCAATTTTTGAATTGTAGATCATAGCCTTTTCCCACCATCTGTCCAACACTCAAAAGGTTGTGCTTCAAGCCTTCAACATAAAGAACATCATCAGTGTTATCCTTAACACCAAGACAAATAGAACCTCTGCCACGAATCACACCAACATTGTTGTCTCCAAATCTTACAACACCACCATCATATTTCTCTAGACTTACAAATTTGTTTTTATCACCAGTCATATGATGTGAGCATCCACTATCAATAACCCACTCATCCTATCCTTCAACTCAGGCTGCAAGAGCTTTCTCATCTTTAGTAGGCTCAGTATCCACAAGACTATTTTCAATGGTAGCAATGAAAACCCATTCATCTTCATTTCCAGTATCTTTATCAAACTCATCATCAGTCACTCCTTCTTCAGCAAAGTAACATTTCTTTTGGAATATAGACTTGTTATGCTTAGTTCTAGGGACCCTTTTAGGACATCTTGATGCAAAATGACCTATTTTACTGCATGAAAAACATTTAATAGGTAACACTCCTTCATACTTACCTTTCCCTCTACCTTCTTTCTTTATAATCAGTGCTTCCAATTCTTCTACCTTTGTTTCTTTGTCTTCAAGCTGCTTCAGTTCTTCATCATACTTGGATATCTTTATGGAACACTCTCCCAGACTATATCTTTTCTTGTTACTTCTGGATATAGTAGCCTTGAATGCAGATTCAGTCTTCAGAACAAATTCACCAAATTCACTTAATTCAAAAGCAACAAGCTTACCAACCAGCATATCTCTTGACATCTTTGTTACTGATCTGAGATCTTCAATAGCACTAGCCTTCACTTTTTAGGAGGGAGGCAAGGATCTAAGTATCTTAGCCACAATTTCATCCTCATCCAGAGAACCACCGACACATGTAATACCCATCACTATTTCATTTACTCTGCATAAAAGAGGTGATATTTTCATCGTTACTCATCTTTAAATTTTCATACTTTTCTTTTAGATTATGTAGCTTAGCCATATTCACCTATGCATCTCCTTCATACAAAGTCTCCAGCTTCATCCAAATCTCATGAGCTTTCTGCAGTCCTACTACAGTAGTCATCTTTGAATTTGTTAGAGCACTCACCAAAGATTCTTTAGCACTGATATTATTTTCAGAATCTTTGATCTCATCAGCAGTGGAGGGACCATTCTAAGGAATAACATATCGATCTTTTGTAATCTTCCAATAGGCTTCACCAATACACCTTAGGTGACATCACATCTTGACTTTCCATAGTGAGTAGTTAGTTCCATCAAATCTTGGACTGTCCTCCTTGAATGTTGCCATCTTGGATCACCTCAAGCTTTCAGACTTCTTCAGAGGAACTTGCTTTGATACCAATTGTTGGAAAATAAAGGACAAACAACTGAGAGGGGGGGTGAATCAATTGTCACAGAATAATAAAAATTTCAAACTTTACTTAACTTAATCTCAGATCTGATGAATAAGAAATTAACCATAAGCAAATAACACATCAGAGAAACAGAGAACACCAAGATTTTTTATGTGGAAACCCTATTAGGGGAAAAACCATGGTGGATGTTAGTCCACAAGATTATACCCTGTTAAAAGTGTAATGGGAAATAATAAGGGGAATTCACATGCATTCAGGAACACTGTGTAGGGCTCACTACTCAAATAAAAAAGGGGCTCTCTTCCCAACCCAAAAATATAGAATAGGACTAAAATTCAGAGGGTATGAACTAAAAGAATAGCTTCTCCACAAGCCTGATTATAGTTTCAATTAAGCACATAAAACTCCTTCACAAACTGCTCGACCTTCTTCACACTTTGCTTTGTAATCAAATGATATTCGCACATACACACATAAGAGCACATTCAACACCTTTCCAACACCACAAAACTAATGAAAAAATCACTCTTAAATATCTGATACATGAGATTTCATCAATAACTTAGTTGGCCAGGAAAATAAAATGTATTTGCAATGTCGGCCCAAATTTACAAATAAAATTTTAATGTGAATCCACCAAGGTGGCCACAACATATTGGAGGCCCAAATTTAAAACTCCAACACAAAAAGAATTCAATTAATTCCACCTCAATGATCCACAACATGCTACCATCAACATGTTGGCCAAGAACAAGAAAAATGAACATACACAGGAAAAATTTCTGACCACGAGCACACCGATCAATGTGGACGTACTATTGTGCAATTTTCGCACACACACCCTGCTGAAAGAAGGGACCCCCTCTTGCTTTAAATTTTGGTGTTTTGGACCTTTAGTTTTGAATTTGGGTTACCTTAAGATGTGCTTGAATGATTATCTTGTTTGTGCAAATGACCCTGCAAAATAATTCTTTGAAAATATTAAGTTTCCATGTGTTTTTCAGGTTTTCCTTTGCTTTCGGGAATTTCCCTTTTGGGCGGAATTTCCTGATTTCCATCCATGCTTTGGAAACCTGATGGGGATTTCTATGCACTATTTTTGAAGATTTTGGCTCTTCACAGAATTCCGTGTCTACCAGAATTTTTTGAAATTCCTTCACGACTTCAAATCCCCGACATTCCCTCACCCCCTCAAATTCCCGAAACTCGTTCTGAGTTGTCTTTTCGCTGCATTTATGCTATCGTACAAACTTTGTGGATTGTGTTTAATGGAATTTAAGGGATTTTTATGTCGTGAATCAATGTCATTTGTCTTGCTTTGAATTTGGAGGAGCTTATTCTCTAAGTGTTGTGTGTGAGTCTTGTGCTTGGGCTTTGGATTGCGTGCTTTGGTGATGTCTTTTTGGTACCATTCACGGTTGCTTGAGTTAGAAGGTTCTTACCAGTCGCTATCTTCATGAATTTCTCTTCATACATGGTATGTTTATGGTGGCTTTGCTTTCAATTGATGAGTATCAATGAATCTATGATGTATTGAGTGTGATTTGAATTTGGATTTCAATGTGTTGAGGGTTTGTAATTAAATTAGGGTCACTCCCTTTTCTCTTTTGATGCCTCCTCTAAGATTTGTATGGCCATCCTTGCTAATTTTATGATTCGATCATGCCATTCACTGCTAGTTTTTTTCCCATCCCTGAATTTGATCTTGTGCGTAATTTTGATTAGACCAAGAGTTTTGATCTTAGATCCCTTGCATTTGATAGAATTGAGGTTATGGGAAAATTTGAGTGGTTAGTTTTCATGTGCATACGATAGCTTTCTTGCTTTGAATATTTTGAGGTATTCACCATGTGTTAGTAAGGGGAGCGAGTGGGCTAAGACTGAAACTGTGCATTCATGTCGAAATCCTAGGGTTTTAATTTCAAATTCATTGCCAATGACAGTCAAGTTGTCTTTGAGTGGGTCCTAGATCTAGGTTAATCGATGAGAGATTTGAAACAAGCAATATCTGAGCTTGAATCCCCAAATTTGTGATTGTTTGATCAATTTGGGTGAAATCCTGATGAAGTCAAAGATTTTAGGATTTCATGAATTTCATGGATTTCCTTTACCTTAGGAATTCCCCAGATTTCCTTCGCTTTGTCGTTTTCTCGAAAGCATGCATAAAACATAAAACCATGTTGACTTCACAGAATTTTGATGCCTTAGGATTTTCCTAAGCATCCATTGCTCCTTCATTTTCCCGAAATATGTGAATTCTTGCCAATTTTGCAGATTTTCATCCCAAACGGAATTCCCCAAAAACCTGTTGGAAATGAAGAATTGAGGGAATAAATGAGTCAATGGTTAATGATTGTGCATCACATGACTGATTTGAATTATTTTAAAGGTATATCATGCTATTTATTAAGTAATGATGATGATTGAATAACTCTTGGATGCTTATTTATGCTTTCATCGCTAAATTCCGCCTGGCTTGGAATTCCTTGAAATTCCCTTCTGGTATGAATTCTACGAAGGGGTGAAAATCCTGAACTTTGAAGAAAGTGTGCTTTGATGATATTTTAGTGGGATTTTGATTGTTGTTTGGATTTATTAGAATTATGAACATATTATTTGTGATGGACTAACCTATTCTATCATGTTATAATGGATATTTATTGTGATCTTTTGTTGAATGCAGGCTGAATCCAGCAAGGCAATTACCAGCAAAGTCAAGGGAAAACAAATGGATGTTGATGCTGAGGGAGCTTTGGTCTCAAAGGCTGAAAGAGTTAAGTTGGACATGAAAAGGAAGATCCCCGAGAGCAATTTGGCTTCCATTTGGTTAGAGGTAATAGACACCAATGTTGGGAAATGGGACTATGAGGAGTTTAAAGCAAGAATGGCAGTGCAGGATCCTCCCTTGTTAGCAAGCAGATTGGTGAGCTCTAGGTTGGTTCATGTGGCTAGCTTCCCACCTACAGTGCAATCCTACAAGCTAGTCTTGGAATGTTCCAGAAACTATGATCCTGATACACAGAGAATAATTGGTCCATAAGGCAAGGAGCTTGCCAATTTCTCTCCTGTCTTAGTGGCCCAGACATTTGATATTCCAAATAGATCTCATGTGGTGGGTTTTGATCTTGACATAGCCAAGAAGTACTATGTAGATGATACAAAAAAGGTTTTTCAAGTTATTAATTCTTGGATGGAAAATCCTAAGCCACACATCTCCAAGTTTCCTAAGCAGCTGTTTAGAGCCAAGCTCAAATTAGAATACTATGATGCAATCACTCTCCTTAGCAGAGTGGTGGGTTTGAAAACCACAGGGATATTTGAAAGTTGGATGTTTTACATCATAGTAAGAATGTAGAAAAATGTAGACTATCATTGGCCAGGTATCATTAGTGCCATGATCCATGAATAATTGTGGAATGTTTTCTAGACCAAGAGCTTCACAATGACACCTTACTTGGTCTATGCCTTGGAGATATTTCATCCATACAAGGGGTTGAGTACATGAGGGATCTTTGGCTAGGATGTTATCTATGAGGTCTATCCCCAACTGCATTTGGGAAATTCAAGCTACAAAAGGGTGAATGATGCATTCACTATTTATATCACAAGATTGCTACAAGGAGTAGAGCATGTGAGGATCTTTGATGCAACCAAGGAATTGATACAGAGGTATGGAGCATGGTTTATTCAGTTTCCCACCTTTTGATATGTTAGGATTGATGGTTTCCAAAGGGATCCTTACAGATTGCCAAGATACCCAACATACCACATCATACTTTTGGAGGTTACTAGGAAAATCTCTACTTTTGATGATATTTTGAAGAAATACATGCATAAAATTGGCTTGGGAGGTGACTTTCCATTGAGGATAGGAGTTAATGAGGCTTTCCCTTATTTGATTACAACACACTCCTCCAAGGAAGAAATGAGCACTCTAGGTTTGGAATTCCACTCCAAAAGGCCTAGATTTGATAGGATGGGAGGAGCTCAAAAGAAAGCTAGCAGGGAATTTAGACATAAAGATGACATTGAAGATTATTGGGCAAACTGCAAAGATGAATTTGAAGTCCTGAGGAAGAAGTTTTGAAGATTTCCTGCCCACCTAATTAGGCTATACAACATCAAGGCCATTCTTGATCAACTTGATGATGATGGAGAGTTGATACAAAACCATGATTATGAGTCTGTCAAAGATAAGCTGGTGGGATAAATTGACTGCTAGAAGAAGAGAAGACAGAGTTAGAGCAAATAAATGCTCCTATGATCAAATATACTAAATTGTGGATCAAGCATAAGATATGGGAACTAGACAATGAAGGAAAGAAATATACATATGACTTGATGGGAAGTCTAGAGTCCCAATCCACCTTTGAAGAAGATGAGCAAGATCCAAAAGGAAAGGAAAAGGTGGGTTCTCCCTTCAAGATCAAAATCAAAGGTGCCTAGGAAGAGGATGAAAAAGAAAAGAAGAGGAAACCTAGTGCTAAAAGGAGGAAGACTTCCTTGAAGGAGAAAACACCTGCTCAAGAGGAAGAGCATGAGGAAGAAGAGGAAAAAGATAATGCCACTATACCTAAGAGGAGAAGAATAGCTAGAACTTCAAGAAAGCATAGTGAGAAGCCTAAGGGACAAGGAAAGGAGGACATAGGACTACAAGTGGTAGATGTGGAGAGCTCTAGAGAAAAGATACAAGTTTATACTTGGAAGGCCAGAACTCCCTCTCCAAAGGAAAGTCTGATAAAAGAAGGTTTCCCTACAATTCCCTCTGCTTCACAATAAGAGGAAACTTCTACCCTTCCTTCGACTCAGGAGTTACATGATGAAGAAAAGGAGATGACAAATATTGTTGGTGATGATATCCATCAAAGTGAGGAAATATAAGTATTTAAGGATGGATACCTCCACAGTGAAGAAGTGGAAATGGGTAATATCTTGTAGTCTTCTTTAGTATTTTATGAGGACTCACAAGTCAGGGAAGAAGAAGAGAAATCCATGGAAGAAGAAAAATTACATGAAAGGAATCCCTCTCCTATTCAAGTTATGATAAAGAAATTAGATCAAGAGGAGAGTCAGAAGCCAAAAGATAATAAGGAGAAAGATGAAGGAGAAAGAAAAAGTGAGGAAGTCCCCTCAGTGCATAATGTAGATGTTGAGCCCTCTCAAGGTGAAACTAAAAGGGAAAAACAAAATGAGTAGCAGCTAGATGCTTCTATCCCAAGTTTTCTCAATGAAAGATTGAGGAGTAAGAAAATGGTTGTAGATGACACTCCTCCAAATTGGGATGAATTGCTGGCCAACATAGGAAAAGGGAAATCAAAGAAGAAGGCTAGGGTGATTTCCAAGGATGAAGCTAAAAACAAAATAATCCACATTGCCACTCCTACAGTAGACAAAGGTAAAAAAGAGATAGCTCCTCAGGAATACACTATTTAGACTTTAAATTTGGGGCCTACAAGTAAAGATTAGGAGAAGAGTTCCAAGAGTCAACCCAGGCTATTCTAAGAAGGTTGGATAAGGAAACAACAGAGAAGGAGAGGTTGTAGAAACAATTGAATGATGTTTATAGATATGTGCAACACTTGATGAAGCCTTTGCAAGAAGTGGGAAGTGAAGGGGTGACTCTTGAAGGTTTGTTGCCTAAGGAGGCATTCACTGAGCTTGAGAAAATGAAAAATTCTACACAGGCCACCCATGGATGGTTGCAAGGAGTTAGACATCGAGGAGATGATATGATTAAGGGCATCTTGTCCACTTGTGGTGATGCACATAGATCCTTTGAATGGTTGCAGAATGTGTTGGGGTAGGACAAGACAAATACAAACCCCCTCTTGAAAAAACTAAGGAGCATCATGGATTACACAGAGGATAAATTGCTAAGTGATGGAGTCCTCTCTTCTTCGAAGGTTTCAGAACCCTGGGACTAGTATGAATCATTGTAAATTAAGCATAAAGTTCTGAAGAGGATACATAAGTAGGGGCAGCAAGTAGGAAATGCATTAAAGGATATTCATAGAAAATGTATTCCATTCTTTGATATCATGACTAGGAGGAAGAAGTTTGCACCGAAGCATCTAAGTTTAGAGCAATTAAGGAAGTGGTGGCATGAATTTTATGCCCCAATTGATGATGGTACAATCACAACCCACCATTTAGATGATGCATCCACCTACATTGTTGTCATGGAGAAATATCAAGATCTCAAGGTGGAATGGGATAAGGTCCTCAAAGAATCTAGGGAGGAGATTAAATCCATTGATAGAAGATTCAAAGTGTTAATTACTCCACCTTTGGACTACCTAGAAAAGATTTTTCTTATGGTGCAGGATAAAATGAGTCAAGATAAGGACAAGGGGTTAGCTAATGAGTGACTACATCAAATTTTTTGCTTCCCATTATCCTTCCTTCATCCTCTACATGCATTGGACTGAGTTACATTGGAGAACCCAGGCTGACCTGGAAGAGTCTCAAAAATTTAATGTTGTATTCATCTTTGTTCTAGAACTTCTTGGGCTGATTTGTTTGTGGCCAATTATTATTGTAACCCTAATTGGGCCGACATATCATGAGATCTCTATAAGTATGACATTTTTCCTCATTTTCAAGGGATAGATAGTTAGACATTGGAGTGGATTAAGAAGTAGAGCAAGAGTTAGAGCTAGAAGTTAGTTTTTCTTTTGAAGCAATTGTTGTAACATAGAACATTGGAATTGTTGCTACTTTTGGTGATTCAATACAAGTGAAGACATTGTGCCTTGGTCATCTATCTTTTGTTGATTTATCTTGCATGGTTCTTGTTGTTCTATCTTTTGAGATTGCTTGGAAAATACTGGATATATGTTAGATTTAAGGTTAAATATGATTCAATAGTGTTTATGGTTTGATTCTTGAAATGTTAGTAGCAATCCCTAGTCCATACTTTTTGTAGCTGGCTGATTGTGAGTTGCTTTGTAAAGTGAGCCTGGACCTTATATTCATGAGCTTAGCTCAATTGTGAATGTTTGTTCATTTCAATTGCAAATAAGGTTGTTTGAATGAATATTCATGATCTGAAAATATTTAATAACTTAGAAGATTGCACTATTTCTATAGGATAGCAGATTAAATCTGGGTTAAGCATGAATTAGTTTTTTTGGGGATTGGTCCATTTTAAGTATTTCATCATTAGCATTGTTGGTCTTAGGATTAGTTTTAATCTTAGAAATATCTCTTAAACCCTAATCTTATGCTATTTATTTATTATTTGGGTTAGACTTAGGATTTCAAGTATCATCATATTGCAAAATCTGATAAGTTGTAGATTCTAGTATTTGTTTGTAGTAAAGTCCCTTTGTGATTACCAACATTTTTGCATTTATCACTGAGTTGTTTTTGTATTGTCAAAACTTTCCATTAGAGACCTTGGGGTTATCTCTTGAGGCTTGCTAATAGAGATTTACCTTTCAAGAGAGATAGGATACTTGTATCTTGTCTAAGGTGTTGCTATACAAAAAAACCATCAACACATACCACAAAGATAGAGCATGATCTAGAAACATCCAAGAGTACCAAGAAACAATAGAGAAGCATCCACAGTAACTGAGATTTCTAGAATCACACAAACTTCATTTAGGAACATTGACAAAGACCACAGAAACACTGTCAGACCACAACATGATCAAATATATACGTGAGCCTCTGAAACTTTCTATAGATGATCTAGATACACTCATCAGAAAACCCTTTAGTCCACAACAAATGAACTTCAATGTAAAGAACAAGACGCCTTCAAGACCTGCACAGTTCCACAGGGAACCTGTAACACTTCCTTTTACAATTTTCTCAATATCCTCGACATTTACAACCTCTAGTACACCAAATGCTAATAGTGTTGACATCAATGACAACCACATATCAGCAACATATCCACAACATGCAACAAAACTGACCTACGGTGGGTTTATATGTCATAGATCTTGTCGAGAGCTTTTCGACAATATGCAATAATAGTGAATTGGACATCTAGATCAAAAGTTATGGCCCCGTGAAGTTAGGCCTCTAAAAAGTGAATTTCATAAAAATTTCTTCCTACACTAGAAATCAAATAGCACGACCTTTGACACCAAAACAAAAGGGGAAATTTGAACTTTCTAGAACATTCTAGGGTGGTTATTGAGGAAAATAAAAAGGGTTAAGTGGGGGTTGTAGAAGGTGGCCCTGATAGTACAAATTGTGGCTCCGAATAGTAGATTTTCTTTTCTGAGTTGATTTTGTTGTAATGAATCAAGCCCATGAGGTTGTAGCATGTAAGTTTTGAATCTATAATTTCATTATCTGAAAATAATTGAAAGTGGGTTATTTTTTTGTCTTGTATTTTCTGTGATGGTATCTATTGTTGTGATTTTTGTGGGTTTTGGGTGGTGTGGCCCTCATCAAGTGGTATCAGAGAAAGAGTTCCTGAGCTTGTAATAGAGCATCAAACATGAGGCAGTTACAACAAGACCTATGAGCATGGGTTGAATTCAATATACCTCCAAGGTGTGCCCAGTATGACAAAGGTGGAGGCCGGGGTGGAGGACGTCCACCTAGAGATGAAATCAAAGCCCTTAGAAGGAAATTAGAAACCTTGCAATAAGAGGTTCGAAGAAGAGATGTGCAATGAGACAGAGATGAGAGTGAGGATGAAACAAAAGAGGAAATAGAAGAGGAAGAGCGGGATCCAATGGATCCTGGAGAAAGAAGATTGCTACAAGCAATCTCAAGCATTGGGAAGAGGCCTAAAATGGAACAATGACATGGAGGAATTTTTTGAGTTTAAGGAGATTGAAGATCCTCATAGAGTGAGGTTTTCAAAGAAAAAATTGAAAGGTCACACCAGTATATGGTGGAAAGAGGTCCAGTTAGAAAGAGGAAGACAAGGGAAAGATAAAATTTCTAGATGGGACAGGATGGTGTCAAAATTGAAGAAATAATTTATTCTAGTTGATTACAAATTGGAGTTGCTCAAGAAGATACAGAGCTTGAGGCAAGGAACAAGGACAGTGAAAGAATACACAAAGGAATTTCACAAGGTCCTGATTTAGACAGGACATTCTGAGGCGATTAAGGAGAAAGTTGTTCATTATATTAACGGGTTGAAGCCAAGCATACAAGAAAAATTGGCACTGGTAAGAATGACCACAATTGAAGATGCTTATCATTTTTCTCTAAAGGTTGAAGAAAGGTTGAACAAGAGGTTTGAGAACAAACAATGAGGTGGAGGCCATGGAGGAAAGACTGGTGGATGGTCATATGGAGGTTGAAATGAAGATCAAAAGAAGGGTGAAGGCTCTAGTAGCAGCCAAAAATAGAAAGGAGATAACACCTACCGTCTTTGTGATCAGAATAATGAAGACCAAAGAGGAAGGGGAAGATCTGGATGAGGAATGAGAAGAGGAGGTTTTTGTGGAACTTGTTTCTAGTGTGGAGAAGGACATAGAGCCTATGAGTTTCCTCAACATCAATGAAGGACAAATAGAAGACCTAAGGGTAATGCATGAGTTGCACATGTAGATGAAGATGTTAAGTCTTCACGTTCTGAGGATGCAAAAAGAGGAGAGGTTCTTGTTACTAGAAGAGCCTTACTGAATGAGGAGAATGAGCCAAATCAAAGGAAGAATTTTTTTTGCACCAGATGTAAGTGTGAAGGTAAAGTTTGCAATGTTATTATTGATGGAGGTAGTACTGATAACCTTGTTTCAGAAGAAATGGTTAGTAAGTTGTGGTTGGAGAGAAGAAGGTATCTGAACCCATACCGGATTGCTTGGTTGCAGAAGGACCATAAGGCCTTGGTAAATGAACAATGTCTGGTAAAGTTCAAGATTGGAAATTACCATGGTGAGGTATTGTGTGATATTATGCATATGGATGTTTGTCATATGTTGTTAGGCAGACCATGGCAGTTTGATCAACGAGTAATACATGATGGAAATTTCAATACCTATTCTTTGAAAAAGGATGGAGTTCATCATAAGTTGAAGCCCTTGAAGGAGGCAGAGGAAAATGTATGCAGTAATGAAAGAGTTTGTTTGGTTGATGGAAGAAAGTTCCTAGAAGGTATGAAGCATGAACATATGTGTTTTGCATTGATCCCTAGAGTTGATAAAGAAGATACTACTGAGATACCTGTAGAGGTTTCAGATTTATTGAATAAGTTTCAAGCTATTATTTCTGATAATATACCTAAAGGTTTTCCTCCTGTAAAAAAGATTAGTCATCAGATGGATCTGATTCTTGGAGCTATTTTTTTGAATAAGGTAGCTCATCATATGATTCCAGCAAAGAATGAAGAGTTGAATAGACAAGTGCAAGAGTTGTTGCAAAAAGGATTGATCAGAGAGAGTTTGAGTCCATGTGCAGTACCTATAGTACAAGCACCAAAGAAGGATGGGGAATCGCAGATTTATACAAATTCTAGAGCCATCAACAAGATCACCATCAAGTATAGATTTCCCTTGCCAATAATGGATGACATTATGGATTGTTTGAGTGGAGCTGAGTACTTCATGAAGATAGATTTGAAGAGTGGATATTACTAGATCCAAATTAGAGAAGGAGATGAATGGAAGACAACCTTCAAAACCAAGGAGGGCTTGTACAAGTGGTTAGTCATGCCTTTTGGGCTAACAAATGCACCAAGCACCTTTATGTGGCTTATGAATGAGGTATTGAAAGAATTTTTAGGAAAATTTGTTATTGTTTATTTGGATGATATTTTGATTTTCAGTAAGACATTGGAGGAGCACTTGATGCATATCCAAAAAGTTTTTGAGAAGCTAAGGGAGGAGAAGTTGATTAATTTGAAGAAATGTATTTATGTGAAGAGAGAGTTGGTGTATTTGGGATTCTTCATCTCTATAGAGGGTCTCAAAATGGATCCAAAGAAGGTGAGAGCTATCATTGAATGGCCTACTCCAAGGAGTGTTACAAAGCTAAGATCATTTCATGCTCTAGCAAGTTTTTACAAAAAGTTTATTAAGAATTTAAGTAGTATTTGTGCACCTATAATTGAAGTGATGAGAGGGGATAAAAAGAGTTTAAGTGGACTACAGGAGCAGCCAAAAGTTTTGATATGTTGAAGAAGAAAGTTACAAAGAAACCTATTTTGGCACTTCCAAATTTCAATAAGGTTTTTTAGGTAGATTGTGATGCTAGTGGCACTACCATAGGAGCTATTTTGAATCAAGAAGGTAAGCTTGTTGCCTATTTTAGTTTGAACTTAAATGATGCTAAGAAAAAATATTCTTTATATGATCAAGAGTTTTATGCTATAGTTCAAGCGTTGAAGAAATGAAGACACTATTTGTTTCCAAAAGAATTTGTTTTATATATTGATCACCAGGATTTGCAATATTTCAATAGTCAAGGAAAGTTGAATTAAAGGCACTCAAAATGGGTTGAGTTTTTGAAGAGTTATAATTTTTTTTTGAAGCATAGGAGTGGGAGGTCAAACAGAGTTGCAGATGCCTTGAGTAGAAGGAAAAAATTGTTGATAAAAATGAATATAGAGGTTGTAGGGTTCAATGAACTCAAGAGTTTGTATCCAAAAGATCCAGACTTTGTAGAAGCTTGGAAGGCTTGTTTGGAACCTATTACATTAGATAGGACAAGATGGTTGGATTTATTAATCCAATATGAGATGTTGTTTATAGGAAGCCAATTGTGCATTGCAAGGAGTTCTATGAGAGAGAATATAATCAGGGAGAAGCATAGTGGAAGATTGGCTTGAAATTTTGGTCGAGATAAGACGATTGCTCATGTTAGTGAGAATTATTATTGGCCACAATTACAACAAGATGTGAAGAAGTTTGTACAAAGTTTCAGAGTATTTCAGATGGTGAAAGGAACAAGTCAAAATACTGGATTGTATAAGCCATTACCTGTACCTAAGAGGCCAAGGGAGGATATTAGCATGGATTTTTTTCTTGGTTTTCCAAGGACACAAAGAGGGAATGATTCCATATTTGTGGTGGTGGATAGATTTTCAAAGATGTCACATGTCATTCTATGTCATAAGATAAGTGATGCTATTCATGTTGCAGAGTTATTTTTCAGAGAGGTGGTGAGACTACATGGTCTACCAAAGAGTATAGTTTTAGATAGATATACCAACTTTTTTAGTTATTTCTGGAGGATATTATGGAAGAAATTGAAGATAGATTTGAAGTTTAGATTTGCACACCATCCATAGACAGACAGAAAATCAGAGGTGGTGAATAGGAGTTTGGGAAACTTGCTAAGATGCTTAGTTGGAGATAATCCCAAGGGATGGGATTTGATTATACCACAGGCAGAATTTTCTTACAATGATTTTGTCAATAGGAACTAGTAAATCACCATTCTAGATTGTATATGGGAGTAGTCCAAGAATTGCTTCTGAACTGAGAAAGATGGATAAGGGGGAGAAGAGTAGTGCTGAGGCTGAAGATTTTCCTAAGCACTTGAAGAATTTGCACAAAGAGGTAAAGAAACACATCAACAAGATGTACTCACGATATAAGGCTTAGGAAGATCAGAAAAGGAGGTATAAGGAGTTTTAGGTAGGAGACAAAGTCATGGTTCATTTGCAAAAGGAAAGGTTGCTAGTTGGTACATACAACAAGTTAAAGATGAAGAAGTTTGGACCATGCAAGATCCTGAAGAAGAATGATTCAAGAAATGCTTATGAGGTAGAGTTTCCTAGTGGAATAAACATTTCTCCTATGTTTAACATTGTTGATTTGACAGAGTATCATGAAGGTGATATAGAGGAGGGTCCAATAAATGAACAGTTGAAAATTCTAGCACCTACTTCAGAGAAGGAAGAGATAAAAGAAATCCTAGATAGATGTGTGGGTAGAAGCACAAGAAATAGGAAATATGTATAGTACTTGGTGAAATGGAGAGGAAGGCCTGTTGAAGATTCATCATGGTTATCTGAGGCTGAGGTTAACCATCTTGGTTTCCCTCTAACTCTTGAGAAGTGATAGGGTCAATTTTTGTAAGGAAAGCTAAGGTGCAGAAACAACTCTCCTACGTCAAAACCTCAGGGAAGAATGCAGAGGCGATTTTAAATTTTCAATTACAGTCCAATTACGATACACTTGAAATAAATAGAAGAAAAAGAGAAATGAACATACATAGATGAACACAATATTTACATGGGAAAACCCTTATGGGAGAAAAACCCACCACACCAAGAAAATCCCCTTTGTATTACAGTAATGGAAATTACATACAGAGATCAAACTTATCTTTTTGATGTCAAATTTACAGCAACATACACAATGATCAACCTTGTATAGAACATTCAAGTTACAATGCTCTCAGAATTGAATTCACACTGATACTCATCAAACTGTTCATCCAACCATTCATCCAACCAAACATCATCATCAATCTCAGAGTATATCCATGATGCCCATGGTCTATCGATCTTCCTCTCAATAACGGCCGCAACAGTCCAATTGCTAGCAGTTCCCATTTTGCTCCCTGATTAGTCAAAGACACACCACAAGGATAGTCTTCCAATCCGTCAAAGCATTCAACTTGTGTCACATGTCGGTGAGACACTAACCATGTCTCCCCAATGCCACAAGACCTGACCATCGATATCACCAAGAGTCATCACCTTCGGCAAGACATTATACCAAGTTCACAAGCTATTGCTCAGACTTCCCCTTATCGCCAAGACATCATACCGATATCCATCACATGTAGCACTATCACCAAGACAATCGCTAGTCGATGAGAGATCATACCAATGTTCAAAAGGTCACATAGACACCAGCATTCCCATCGGCGAGACTCGCTATTTGCCAAGAGATCATACCGAAAAGAACACTCATCGACAAGACTTAGGATATCACTGAGAGGTAACACCAAAGGTTCCAAGTCACCCTAAAACCACCCTTCACCAGGAGTCATACCGACAACAGACTACACCATCGGTGAGACAAACCTCCATTAATAAGACTTCATACCGAAGCCTTATTGTTACTCTGATGACTCCGAGTGTAAAGCTATTGGTGAGACACCATCCATTGCCAAGAGTTCTTACCGAGTCTTCATGCCTCTCCCCGAAACTGCTTGTCACCTAGAGTCTCCCCAACATCCAATAAGAATGGCTTGTCGGCCAGACCAACCCACTCGACTGAGGGTTACACCAAACACAATGAGTCATAGCGATAGCTCCAGTCGGCAAGACATCAACAAGGTCTTGGCGACCTTAACATTTCACAAGGTTGCACAACTGCTAGTCATCCAGACAATAAAGATGTCACACCAACTTGGCTCTTTCAAAGGTTTTACTAATTCAATGTGTTGGGACAGGCCATTTTAATCGTTAGATGAAAATTCAAATCTTCCTCATCTGTATCTTCAAATTCAGATATAAACTTTGGAGGCCCCAAAATAGCTCAAAAATTGTCCCAAATGACCTATAGTAGTCTCATGTGTTGTAGAGCTCGTTGAGAGCTTTATGAGGATATACAATAATAGAAAATTAGACACCCAGATCAAAAGTTATGGCCCCACGAAGTTGGTCCTCTAAAAAGTGAATTTCATAAAAAATTCTTCGTATGCCAAAAATCAAATGGCGGGACCTTTGGCACCAAAACAAAAGGGGAAATTTGAACTTTCTAGAACATTCTAGGGTGGTTATTGGGGAAATAAAAAGGGATAAGTGGGGGTTGTGGAAGGTGGCCCTTATAGTGCATATTGTGGCTCCAAATAATAGATTTTCTTTTCTGAGTTGATTTTGTTGTAATGAATCAATCCCATGAGGCTGTAGCATGTGAGTTTTGAATATGTAATTTCATTATCTAAAAATAATTGAAAGTGGGTTGTTTTCATGTCTCACATTTTATGTGGGTTTTGGGTGGTGTGGCCCTCGTCAAAGATAGAGTAACAAGAAGAATTTTTTGAAGAGTTTAGTGTGTCTCCAAGTTGCAAAACATTAAAACCCTAGTGTTCCAAGAAAAATCAAAGGTATTTATGCAATTACTACATACTCTCATTTTTTAGAATTATCATTTGAAAATAAATTGAATGTTATGAGGACACCAAAAGTTGTAGAAATCTCACAGACACTGCAACTTGAGTTTAAGAGATATTCCACCAAAGTCTTAATAGATGATCCCTTAGGTGCATTTTCACACATTCCCTTTGGGTTTCTACCAACTGAAAATATTGGGGCATACATTCATGGAAATATGGAGGAATTATCTCCTATAAAATTATCTAAACTATGGTTGGATGAGTTGGTTGAGGATGATTTAACCTTAAAGCTAGAATACAAAATCCTAAATAAGAAAAGATTGGATATGTGGCAAGATTTATGTATTTTGGCTACAAAAAAAATTATGTTAGAATGACCCTAAGTAGAATTCATGATCAATTCATGTGGATTGATGGCCCTCATACAATAACTAAGGAAACAATTAGAGAGATAATTGGTTTGTGGTCCTCCAGACCAGTTGCAGTCCTGAATTTTGTTAAGAACAAGGATGTAATGGAAATAACAAGTGCAACTCTTGATCAAAAATCCCTCACATTGGATCCTATTAGAAACCCAATAGTTAGATATGTAGCAATACTAATTGGAAACAAGGTTTACTATACAAATAGAGAATTTAGTCTCTGCCATTGTAGTTCATGTGGCACAGGATATGGTTGAGAAAAATGTTGACTATGACCTTTGTGAGTTGCTCCTACAACAATTGATGGAGAACCTAAAGAATATTAAGAAGAAGAAGCATATATCCAGGTATGACACATTGGTGATTTTTTTACTTTTCTACTTCTCAAGTGAGGTTCATGTGGTTGGGAAAGTTGATTAGAAAAATGCAAATCCTATTTCACATCAGGTAGCAAACTACATGAGAAATCTTGGTGATATGAATGATCAAGATGATTCCCTTGCAGCATTCTTTGCAATATTTCAAAGGAGAATGAATGGAAGAAAAAGGATTCCTAGAAGTTTGGTAAAGAGATACATAAAAGGAATTAACTTTCTTGTTTCCACTAATTTTTTCCTTATGGAAGCAATTGAACCTAGAACTATTTGGGTCACAGAACTATATTATGAAGTATCAGAGGCAGAAGCTGTTGGTTATGCTAAAGTATTACTAAGTAGTCCCAAAGATCCCAACAAACCAAGGAAAATGGATAGAACTAGAGCTGATATGAGTGCACCAGAGGCCTTCAGTAGCTCTAGTAGATCAGGTAAGAAAAGGAAAGTCACATATAGTCCTTTGGTAGAAAAATGAGTCAACAAGTGTCAAGGAAAAAGGAAATTAGTATCAGCATTGTCGAGGAAGGAGAAATGCACATAGTTGATTCTCAATATGAGAATGAGATTAGTGATGGAACTACTAATCGAGAAGAAAATGTTAAAATGGATGAAGCAATAAAAGCATTACAAGAGATAACCCCCGGTATAAGTTGAAACAAAAGTTTAGGAAAGACCTGCAGAGAAGAAAATATTGTATATCACAGAAAGGTGTGCATCTGCACATAACAAAGTTGCAAAAAGTTTGAAGGATGTACAAGCATGTGAAGAACAAGAAATTTTTTTACTTCTATATTTCATGAAGTCACTGGATGCCACACAAAGCATAAAGATGCCATGGATGAAATTGAGACACAAATAAGCAATGCATCTAAGACCTATGATCCGATATAAGACATAAATCATCAGACTTGGACTTCCATAATGGACTTACATGACAAATTCCTTACCTTTCAAAGCTAGAAGGAAAACATTATCAAGTAGTTTGGGAAGCTAAGGTACTTGGTGAAGATGAAGCATATACCTGTCTCAAGTGCCCTTGCCAGTACATATAGGATTTCATAGATAAATATTACTCCTAGTACTCTAGAAGAAGGAGAAGAAACCTTAGTAGAGATTGAGTTACAATATAAAACACTTGAAACAACAAAGAGACATTGGGAAGAAGGAAAATATACATGACAAGTTATCTTCCAGAAGCTTCAAGGGCCAACATCATCAAGTTGACTATTTCTACTTTTATGCATTTTCAACTTTTCAGAGTATTTTGGAAGTATGTAGATGATATAAGAGGTTTTTGGTTTACCCTCTAAGGGGGAGTATACACTTGTTTTTTATACCAATACACCATTTCCATTGATGTCAAAGGGGGAGAGATATTCAGAGATATTTGAAAAGTATTGAAGTGTGTTGGGAATGAAAAGATATGTGTAAGGGGGAGAGATACTTGGAGAGATATTGAATAAGATATTTGGGAAAGCAATTTTTTTAGAATGTTTTTGGTATGCATGTTTCCATCAATGACAAAGGAGGAGATTGTTGGATGTTTGTCATTGTTGATGCAATTTGGCAACATGAGCATGGTGTGTATATATTATTTGATTCAATGTTTTCATTGATGTCAACATTGTTGTGATCACTCTAGCATGATTTAGAAGTATTCTTGAAGATAGTGGTACAAAACAAGTTGATCCATAAAGTACAATTATACATAAATTTGGCTAAATGTTACTTTTGATAATATAATGGTTTAGTGCATCCATTTTTGGGTCCACACTCCACCACAAATTGAGAAGTTACTCTATGATTCTAACATTGTTTTTATGATCATCAAATGTATCTAAATACAAGATTTTGTGTTGTTTGGTGAAGTACTCCAAAATGTATGAATGAAAAAGTTTAGCTCTATATATTCCAGTTATTTTTTGTATGTCGGTGTGGGAGATTCTACATTCCTTCATGGATAATCACTTTGAGTTTCAATGCTTAAGATAAGCTTTTAGATGTCAGTTGAGTGGGAATTCAAAGAGAGATCAAGTTTTGAGTCACACGTTTGACGAATTGGGTAGACAGATGGAATTTTTTGTGTTTAGGTCTTATTTTGGGCTGACCTAACATATTTGAAGGATTAATGTGTGTTGTGATCTTATGCAAGACTTATATTGGGTCCATCTCGACCTATATTAAGGAGATTTGAATTTTGAATTAAGGTGTGAGACGTGGATGGAATGTTTTAAGGATGACAAGCTTAATTTTGTGTGTTACTTCTAATTAGGTTGACCTAATTGAAGTTACACTTGATATATATATATATATATGTATATATGTGTGTGTGTGTATGATTGATTTCAGTGTTGGAAGGATGGGTGCAAGTGTGTATGATGTGCAAAAGGTGACATGTATGGTGTTCCACCTACATGTGTATGATGCGAATTTGATCAGAGTTGTGTGAATGGTATTGCAAAGTTTGCAAAATCATTGTAGAGATGAGAAGAACAAAGCATTGATCCAAATCAGTGCAAAGATTGTTTTGTACTTCATTGGAACTATAATCCAACATATTATAGATGCATTTGTAATAGTTTAATAGGATGTGAGCCACCCCTTATTTCTTCTATCTTATTATCTATGGGTAATGATTCCACTAGACAGTGAGTCCACCTGCAGTGAGCATTTCTATAATATACAATATCCGTATATAATATATTGTGAGCTAACCCTCATTGTGGTTTTTACCATTTTGGGTTTTCCATGTAAAAATCCTAGTGTTCATGTATTATGTGAATCTATGGATGTTTCATGCTTTCATTCATTATTGTAGTTGAATTTGTTTTGGTAATTGGATGGCTAATGTCTAAATGGTTTAAAGGAACA
>VDFB02003160.1:0-26091 GCA_007258455.2 Sequoia sempervirens
AAGATTTTAACATTCTAGCTAACTACATTCATAACATTTAGTTCTATATAGCATTGTTATCTTACATAATAATATTTTATTGATAGTTTTTTAAGGTTGGTTGTTTAGAAGAGACTAATATGCAACAATATATTGCACAAATGAATCAACATTGATAGGGCAAGGGTTGGACGAGAAAGTCACAATCTCAATGCTTTGAGTCCTTGTCTTGAGAACTCCTAAGGTGTCACTTCATCCACTCAACCTATAGGTCCCCGAAGTAATTTAGGCACCCCTGGTCTTCTCTGCCAACCCTGCTATCAAGTTCCAAATCGTTCACAATACCTTAACCAAGCATTTCTTGGTGCTTTTCCTCTCTTATTCTTCCTAGCCTTTAATCCTTCTAAAGAATAATTCACCTCCATTTGCTCCCTAACTTGTTGCAGGGGTGTGGTATGCCTCCATGGCTTCAAAACAGTCTTGGGAAGGTTCTTGTTCAGCCTTCTTTCACTATTTCTCTATCGTTGTCTCAAAATCCTTGGTCTAGGTTTTGGATGGGGCTACAAGGAATGAGCCCCTTTTAGGCCTCCTTGCACAAATGAACAGGTTCTATCTCCTCCCCTTGACAAGATTGTGCCAAACACTCTTTTGACATTCTGGCCCAAATCCCAAGCTCTGACAGATTTTTGAGATTTGGGACCTTTCCAGTCCGTATAAAGGTACAATCTAGTTTTTGGTAAGAAACTATGGTTTCTTTAGACCTTTTCTTGGTCTGTTATGCTTTTTTCTGCCTCCATTGGGTATGACAAGGGTTCCACCTCTCCTGCCAACCTTCTTGTGACCTCTTTCGAACACTACACACCCTGCACTGTATTACTTGTCACCCTTGCCATGTTAGGGTTTGTTTCCAACTACCTTTTCCCAACTGAGTAGCATAAACTCGCCTAGGAAAGGATTATAATCCTGCCTTCATAGTTCACAAAAAATCCCATATTTACACTATATACAGGGGTGGAGTCTAGCTTAGTTTCCACTACTTCCATACTTCCTAGTATGGGCAGGAAACAAGCTAAAACCCCATGTTTCTGGATTTTACTAGTCCAAAACAACAAACAAAAAAGAACAGAGTATTTACAAAATAACAGAAAGCGATGGAAAATTTATCTAAAATGCCACAAGAAATGATTCAAAAGGATTCTTTACATGCCAACAATCAAACTAAATGCATTGTTAACTCATTGAGCAGCTGTCACGCAATCAGATGCAGAAAAACTAGATTTTTCAACACAAAAATCACTATTTCTTGCTTCTTCTCATGAAAACTGCCACACTCAAAATCCTCCAACAACCTTCAAAGGTCGAGAAAACACTTTTACAATGCTTTTTTAATGGTTAGGTTTCCAATTTTTGCCTGAGAACTGCTAAAAGCCTCTTGTTGTAAAACACAGTGTGTTTTGTAAACTTTTACAAAAACCTAGGAAATGACCACAAAAACATTTCCCACTTTATTCAACTTTTCCCTAATGAACCAAAAGGTCCTCAAACACAAGCTAAAGGTGTTAAAGACCTTACACAACAAAAAGGAAATTGATTTCAAAACAATGCTTCAAAATATGCTTGTATCAAGTATTCATGTGCTCCCCACTCAAACACCAACAAAAAATGATTTTTAACTTGCACAACAATTTAAAATAGAAAGATAATGTAGATACAATATTTTTTAAGTCTACATGATTTATAACTTTTAGAATGGGTGAAGATTCCACTAAACCATCAACACGTAGACTATTATATGCACATGCATCTAAAGGAATGTAAAAGAATCTTCTTTGAGCCTTTTGTGATATAGGTCATGAAAAGAAAATATAAAATGTAGGAAAAAAACTTAAAATATTATGAAGGAAAAAAAAATTACTTGATTTGAGTAGAAAGGAAAAAAATTATAGAACAATATGATATTCTTTGCAATTTTTATGTTCTTTATAGTCATAGTGTAAATGGTTAATTGAATAGTCTTGATGTTCTTTGTAGTCAAGATGTTCTTGGTTCATTTTATGACTTTTTCCCTCCTAATTTTTTAAAATGTGTGATCTATGGACTTGAAATCTTAGATTTTTATTGGATGATAGGAGATGGTGTTGATTGATAAAGAGCCAATTTTTAAAATTGGTGTATTAATTGTTTGATTTGATTTCCAAATGGTGAGCCTCACATTTATATATTTATCTTATAGATGTTGAATATCTAGGGGTTGAAGTCTCCAATTTGAACATTTATTGCATAGTATTTGTGAGAGATAAAATTGTTGGACTAACCATCAACGTCTCCCTTCACATTCAAGACATGGACTAACCACCTCTCGTGGATCCGTTTATCTTTGGCATTTGTATCAAGCATTAACATGTCGATCTTTTGACGCGACACCAAATGTATTCCAACAAATAGTATTAGAGTCGGGTCACAAGTTCAAATCCCTTCAACTGATGCTAAGGGGGGGATTATTGGACTAATCTCCAATGTTTCCCTTCAGATTCGAACATGGACTAACTGCCTCTCTTTTGACGCAACGAGAAACGTGTTTGAACAAAAATGACTTTGAGAAATAAGAATTTTTAATTATATCAAGTTGAAAACATATGGATGTTCATGGCAATACTAGTTTAATTGATTAAAACCACAATATTTTTTATTAAATAACAAACATGTATTGAAGTTGACAACTTTGTCTATATGTTTATGTGAATTTGAGAAAGCCAACTGCGACTCGGGTTAAGATCACCCAGATGCAAATAACTTTGTCACAGAAGGAAGAGATGGAGACAAAAAAGGCAAGGGTGTTGTACAAGCTCAAGAGATATTGCATTAGCCAAACTGATGAAATAATTACAAAGATCAATCCTTAAAAAGGGAGACTTCACAAAACCTAAAAGTAACCTTTGATAGGTAGACATACTTCTTAATAATTAATTATAATTATTAAAATGTCACAATTATGCAAAACTTAAAAGGAAATCTTTTAAGATATTGAAGGTAACTTAATTAAATATAATTGCTAAAACCTTTACTCTTAACACTCTTAAGATGGAGTGCAAGAGTGCATCTTGGCTAAAACCCGGGGTGGGTAAGAGCAAAGGTCACTACAATGCATGAAAGTAAGGGTCTCAAGAATTAGGCCCCATCAAGCACCAATACAACTAAATCTCTATAAAATGGAGTAGCAGAAACCCAATGGGAAAAAATCCTCTCCAAAAAGAGATAGAATAAAAGAATGAAATGCACTAATGAAAGAAGGATAGGAGGTGGATTACCATGTAGCTGAGAAAGCCAACTCACTGCACTTCAAGATCACTCAAGATGCAAATAACCCATCACAGAAAGGAAGAGATGGAGACAAAAGCAAGGGTGCTCTGCAAGCTTCAAGAGAGATTGCATTAGCTGAATTGATGAATAATTACAAAGATCAATCCTTAAAAGAAGATCATGCAAAACCTAAAAGTAACCCTAATAGGTAGACATTTAATAATTAATATAATTATTAAATGTCATAATATGCAAACTAAAGTGAAATCTTAAGAGAGGAATAAAGGTAACTTAATTAATATAATTAAGTGAAAACCTTTACTCTAACAAATTTTAGACAAAATTACTTAAAAATTGTACAAACTTTTAATTTAATATTTTTTATAGTTTTGTTATATTATAATTTTATTTGTATTGAATTACATTGTATTCTATTTCATATAAAATATAATGGTAGTTGAATACATTTTTTGATATATTAATGATATATGTAAAAATAAATTTTAAAAAAATATTTACAGTATAATTATTAAAAAAACAAATATTTATGAATAATGCAAAAACCTATTAATAGATGACAAGTATCCTCCTAAAATTTTCTCCTCGATTTAGAAACATTTAAATTGACATTGACTTCGAATATCTAGAAGTACAGATAAGAGGCCTCCACAACAAGTACCCTCCATATAAATCTTCTCCCCTGTTTAAAAATATGTAGATTGACTTTGAATATCTAGAAGCACAGCAAAGCACATTGACAATTATATTCATGTGCGGAGAAGCCTAGGCCTCCATTTCAACATTCCTCCCTTTCCATTCCTCAATTTCATCTGAGACGGATGGCTTCTATTTCCTACAGGTATTCTACTCACTACCCATCTTATAAAATGTTTTTTAATCTGTAGGTTCATAATCTAATGTCTGTATTCTTGTCGTATAAATGATTGTGAACTAATTATTCATTTACCCAATTCACAAAAGTCATATTTTCCAACGATTTGTTTTTTCAATAGTTGTGCAGAGTGTGATGCCCCTCTGAATTTGAGCAGCAGCAATCTATATCCCCAAGATTTCTACTTTGAAGCAGGTAATAAGGGAACTCTTTCATTCTCTGCGATTGATCAGACCAAATTCAGACTTGAACAGGAAGACAAAATTAAACCTTTTTTCGAGACCCTCAATTATTGGGGTATCCAGAGAAAGAGAATCAAACTCAAGTGTGCTTCCTGTAGTAAACTCCTTGGTTATATTTATGATGATGGCCCTACAGCTACAAACAGTATTGGCCAATTTGGCATGGGTCCTAGTCAGGCTGTGCCCAGGTTTCCTAGGTATAGATTGAAGATCAAGGCCCTTAAGCAGCAACAATTATAGAACATTATTTTTTATTGGCATCCAAAAGTTATTAGCTGTTTGCTAATGGCTGCCAAGTTCATAGTTCTATATTCTATATTCTTTTCCAGATTTGAGAGCAAGGGATTTTTATTGGTTTCAGTCCAGGAATCTTTGGTATAAGATATTCAGAATTCTACCACAGATGTGAATTATCCACTTTAATATATATGGTTCTGTTTTTTGGTATATCTTGTTTGTTAACTAAAATACTTGTATGATACGCAAGAGTCCTTGAAGCTAGAGTTTGGCTTTTTTCATAGGCATGCATCTTCTCTGAGTGTTCATCTGAATTTGGTTCTCTATCTTGGTAACTATAATTAGTTTTTCAATGTTTAATTGATACATGATGTATGTATTCTGTTGAATTTAGCTATGTATTTAGTGGGGTGAGAATTAAAATTATGTGGGATCAGATATGCCCTTTCGTATAAGTTATACCTATTATATATGAATTCCAGAGTTTTCGATAGTTTACTATTTAAGAAAATCGGAACAAATTGTATCCAGCTCAGGATGGACTGTGGTCTTATCCTGCATTCTCAGGTAATTGGCCTTTATGTCATCCTGTGCACCCTGTGCTGGGGAGTTAATCATCATAAAAGGGTTTGGTTTCCCACAGTTTGTGGCTTGTCGGTATCAGATGATCTATCTTTGAAGTGTTTTCATGAAGTTTCGAGCTTCTTGGATACTCTGGTTTAAGATACCGAATAGGCACTCCTAGTTTTTTCTTGAATTATCGTCTATCATTGGCTGTAGTCTAGTACTTATTACTTTGTTGGACTCTGTATTTGTATTCGAGAATTACCACTTTTCTGGAAACCTTAATCTTAGATTGCCATGTCCAATACTATCCATTTATGTTGGAGGGGCGTCTTTTCTATCAACTTCACCCAAAACATGCACCTGGCCTCATCCTGTACACTGCACCCAAATTTTACAGAACATGTCCTACAAGGGTTTGAAGCTGGAGCTCGGCCAGAAATACCCCATTAGTGTACCACTTGATCTCATCTTGTTGGTTCTGTAGTTTTGATCTTTAATATTATTACAATTACTTTCAGTCGATGAAAAGCCCAAAACAGAATAATTGGAACACTAAAGAATCTGCGATAACTTCTCCAAACACGGAATAGTTATCCTAGAAGGAGATGTGATTCACTAGCTTTATACAATGCATCCGATTAGATGAAATATCAATTCGAAGCCTATTTCCCAAGCATCTATCTCTGACAACAGGCTCAATTAATTCGAATCCTTTCTCATGTTGCATTGATGGTTATTGTGAACTTTTGTCCAGAGCCCATTGTAGATTTGTTGTAGTTTTCTGCCACAGCCTAGACTTGGGAAGCAGTCTAATTAAAATTTGAAAAACTCCGGTCTAGAGGTAAAAGTTTTTTCTTTGCTGTATGATGCTACTAATTCCATTCACATGCATTCCCTTTCTTTCATTTATGATCTCCCCTTTTCGTGTAAGTGACCATGAATGTTCCTGTCAATCAAAATTGGGAGCTTTACCATGGGCATTTAAGAAAGCCAGTAAAGATTGCAAAAGTTGCATAAATCATGTTTTCCATGTAATTTTCATGTGACTAGCGACAGCATATTGTTTTTGCTGTGTGTATTGTTTGCCATAATGACAAATTTGAATTGATTGTCAGTTCAAGAAGCCTTCCGAAGGGCCAGGGCTGGGAATGATTGTTTCATATCATATATCCTGATTTCTACTTGTTAAACTAAATGTTTAGGAATTGTAATCCATAGAGAAGTACTACAGAAAGTTGTAATTTGCACTCAGGGAAATATAATTTGCTTTCCTAACTATTTTTTGGTTTATATGTTTGAGAAGAGATGCGAGGGATTTCTTCTAATTAGTAGCACAGACTTGGTCTGAACACACATTCAAAGGTTGATTCTTTCCTAAATATGTGTTTGTAAACCTTAGAGCTATATGTATTGCTTTCAAAGCTTGTAATATAAAGACTGTTCCTAAGCACCAATCTCTGAGTTGTTTTATACAGATGCGAATGTAAGGTTGTGTTTTATCATGTGCCGTGTGACTCCTTATGACTATGTATTGGTTTCATTTATGATATTTGAGGCCACATGGTCTTAGTGTCATCTGCTTATTGAAAATGACCTTTTATCAAGGCTCATTTTTATTCTTATTTCCATGGACATCAGAAACTTGCTTCTTCCACAAACCTTAAATCTCATTGATAGCTTTTTCCATAAAATTAAGTCATTTCCAAAATAGGATAGAGTAAATCCATTCGTTTGTTAACAGTAGTCCAGGCCATAAAAAGAGTATTGCAGTGAGAAGAAGCTAAGAATGTTTGGACGCTTCCTACATATACAAGCATATTGAAAAACATGGACACCACTGAAATCAGAAAATTTAAAAACACTAAATATAAAAGCACATTGAGATAAATAATTATGAATCTTGACAAATAATATATACAAAAACTATGCTAGTACTTTTAACTTACAATAGCGAATACAATGGATTTTACAGTAATGTCAGATAGTATTTATCTTGTTTTGGATCCCAACCAGCAAAACATGATTTGGCTCTTTCTTTGACGTTGTGGATGTAGGATCAGTATCTCAGGGCAGTTTGTATGATCAAAGAATCTATTAAAGATGTTGCAACTCAATGGAAAATAAATCTAAAAAATTTAGAGAGAAAACTTTCACAAGTTACTACATGGCTCAAAGGTCAATAGAAATTTCAATCTTATAATACAAAAAAAAATGATACCGATCACTGATGGCATAAAACTCAGTAGACGGCATCATCTGGAACATACAATACAAACATCTATATGAACAGTTAAGATCTTGAACTTCTTACTGCCCCCTTGAATATAACGTTGACTACACCATTATGCGAAACAAAAATGTTGTGAATCAACTTATTATGGATTATCCCTGTAAAATTCTGAAACTCGGGAAAATATATGCTAGTTAAGATCAATACATTCCATCAGATCGCGGGTTGAAACCAAATAATACTTTCAGATTGAAAGATAGAAGCTTAACTTGCACTCCGTCATTTCAAAACTCGATATATACACGTTTCAATATGTATAGACAAAAAGATGCAAGATTTCAGAGGGTTTTATGAGTACAAACCGAAATGATCTAATCTCTCAATTCCGACAAACTCTGATGTTTGGCTAAACTGATGGGTGAAAGGTATTGATGCAGTCAAGGTGAGGGGTTTTTATCAGAATACCTCACCTTGCAGCCAAAACATGAACACACCCCAAAACATTACAAATTCTTGAGTTGCTAGGAAAGGTTTTGATTGGGTTTTATTAATCACCGCAGACCAAATCAAAACCATTAACCTTCAGAAATCGATTCCAACAGAAAACACATTTTCCATCTTTTAAAGGCAAATTTTAATAAAAATATCACACTTCATCTTCAAAACTAGATCAAACAAGGAGATAGAGTATATGACTAATCCAATTTCATTTAATGAGAGGGTAGAAGCTCTAGAAGACTGAGTTTATCAAATTTCACTCTAAACATTCAAAATAATCTGCAAAGCACAGCTTCATATAAATAGACATTTTGTCAAACATTTGGGCTAATTCTTACTGCCACAAAACATAAAAACTTACTGTTGATGAGAGATTTGGGAATGATGGTTTTTCATCACAATTGATTATTTTTAATTCAAAGTGGATTGTGAGCAGCTATGATGCCCTAAAAATGCCTAAAATAGATCAAAAAAGGTTTAGAAAACTTGCAAATCTGACATGGGTTTGAATTATATTGATGGATTCACATTCTAGATGAAAATTCCTTGAAGAATCAATCTTTCGTTCGGTGAGAGGTATTCCCAATTGCTCCAACGAGCTCACCCCTTTGCCAGACACCACCAGAACATCTGTTCTCTAAACTGGCTCCAAATTTGAACAAATGAATTCTTTAAAAATTCCTTTGGATCCTGCTGTCATTCTTCAATGATTCCAGCAAAGAATTTCCCCTTTTTGTTTCTAAGACTTTGCCTTTCGGTTCAATTTCTGCAACAACCCTATGCTCATGAGCTTGCTGCAGTCTATCAAGGACAAATTCATGCAAATAGATTGTTGGTAACCTAAATCGAAGGATACATTCACCATATTGATTAAAACCCCATCATCCATATGTCTTCAGAGGTAATAAGGTTTCTCTCGAATCACTCAAACCATGTCATATGAATGCGAAGTGTTGACAAAATGTTTGAATTTGAAATTTTGTGATGCCTTTTTTTACTTTTGCTTCATACGGATCGTCTGAGTCTCAAGATGCTCTTGCATCGGAAATCCTTGGTAGATAAAGAAAAACATGAGCTCCTGCTCATGCAATTTGAGTGTTCTTCCAATGGCTGACCATAATGACCAATCTCAAATGGAACAAGCCAAGTAGTGTCTTCAGCACCCTTGTCCTTCCATTTTACCAAATATAATTTTTACTCTTTGCCTCTTTGTTCCCCTTGAGAAGATGTCTCCAATCTAGAACTTTGCAACTTCAAATCAATATCATCTTTAGTGGGTTATCCCTCATGGTAAGCGTACAAGTTTGCCCCATTGAATATGGGCAAAATGTCATTATGCGTGTTCATATGATCATCAAGCACCACAACTCAGTTATACCTCCGGGAGTATTCCCACACACAATTTAAAAGGTGTCTTACCAAGACTCTTATTAATTGAATTGTTATATGCAAATTCAACTTGTGCTAGGACTAGATCTCATCTCCTTGGTTTGCCTCTTATAAGACATCTCAAAATATTTCAAAGGCATTTTTTGGCCATTGGATTATAGATGATAAGCTTAAATAAATTAGAATTTCATGTTCAACTTCTTCCACTAATTCCTCTAGAAATGATCAACAAATTTTGTGTCTCTATCCAACACTATGCTTCTTGGTAATTCATGCAAGTGTACCACTTTATTGAAAAATAAATCTTCTACATTCATATCATCAACAATCCTCTTGTATGCAACAAAATGAGCCATTTTGTAAAATCTATCAAGTATGACAAAAATGGAACCATTACCCATTTGTTTCATAGGCAAGCCCATGTCAAAGTTCATATTAGTATGCTCACATGGCCACTCTACAATAGGTAATTGTCACATCCCCCATAGACACTAGACTTTATCTTGTGTTAATCGCTTGTCGTCTCAATGTAATTTGGACGAAGGCGAAATTTTGAACTTATAACTATGTGTGTACCCCTTATTTTGGATGACCCTAAGAACTTAAATATTAATATAGTAGACTTAAACACTTTAAATGGTCATTTGGAACAATTATTAAAAAAATGTTATTTATAGATTTAATGGTGTTATTTGATTTTTCCATGGATATATCTATTTGTTTATCGGACTAACCATGTACTAATAATTTGGTGAGAATGTGGATGAGTTTTGCAGGTGCTAGGGGTGCAACAAAGGTGGACCTGGCAACCTATTTCAGGAAAGAACTATAAACTCAGTAGCTTAGTTGATTAGTCGAAAGCCAACTCACTCTAGTTGCTCCACCCCAAACTAAGAGTTTATCTGCCAACTAAGGGTAAGACTTGATTTATATAAGTTTCTTTGTACTGTCAGTGGGTTAATTAGCCTTTTTATTCCATGTGACCACCCTGGAATCGAGTCATAAGGAAAAATAAAAATAAATAAAAGAATATAATAATAAATAATGTCGATCAAATTCATACACCAAATTTTACCATTCGAAAATTAAAAATAAATAAAATAAAACATTAGAAGAGAATTAAAAGAAAATTAAAAAATTAAAATAAGGGGAAAATAATAATAAAGAAAAGTGGAGTAACACATTAATACTGAGCCAAAAATAAAACACATAGAAGGAAGCCACGAGACAACAAAAAGGAAATAAAAAAAATAAAAAATGAAATGGAGTAGTCGTGAGAGAAGCGACTGGGAAGAAGTTTTGATATTTTTCCACGCCAAAGACAACCATCATTTATGAGGAGAGGGGGATAGGTTTGGGAGATGAGCCGTGTGATTAAAACAACATGGCGTCCATGTCTACAGGTGGTTTCCTTTGGTCAAAATGGGATGAAATGCAGGCCCAATTTTTTTTTATAAAAACCCTATGACCCCTTGCTTGAGAGGCAAAAATGATTGTGTGAAAGTAAAGAGTGAAGGATGGCGTGGTACGAGAACATTCTGGAGTGGTGAGTTTGGGCACTGGAAGGAACAAGGAAGGTCTGGAGACACGTCTGAGCCAGGAAGAATCATCTCATTAAGCTCTCAGAAACTGCAACGCCTTAACCAAGTTTTCCCTAAGCTTCTCACTATGTCATTTTTGCAGTAGGTATTCATGTGAATCTCATAAAGATTGGAATGGGTAAGAAGTTAGGAATTGGGGCATTAGTTTGAGTGCAAAACTTGTATCTAGATTCTCCATTAAAGGAAAATATTTGTGCTTTTATTCACCATAAGAATAATAGCACCTAAGAATGCTTGGATGGGTATTGCAATTCTAGAACTTATAAGGTTAACTAGCATCTTTAGCTAGGCGCTAAAAATGATTTTCCTGCTAAAAGGTAGAAAGGAAAAGGAAATGGTAGATAATAAATATAATAAAGCCATGGGACTTGCTCATTTCTATCAGCACCAGTGTATAAAACAAATATATACCTTACCCTCCACAACTTAGCTCATAGGTAGGTAGTCTATTAAGAAAGGAGAACACCATACTATGATTTTAAGTGTTGGGTCTGTTTGCATAACCAGGGAGCATTGAAGTATCTAAAACAATACTAATACTGCCATATTACCCTGTCAAACAACAACACACATTTATTTACATTGACTACCTTTAACATTTCAATTGGAGATAACCCTATTGAAGTAAACCACAACAGCAAAATGCCTTCCTTTTGGCCCTCAGTTGTATGAAACAACCCGCTGTCCACTTTTACTCGATCTACTCATGGGCCCAGGAGTAGGCACAATCATCATAAATGTTAGGCCAAAGTCATTATAGTTGCTAAAATAGAAGGGAGGGAGAAAAATATAAAATAAAAATCCAAATAGTCTTGAGCCTTTGTCCAAGATACTAGATAAATCTGCCACTGTCAATAGAAGTAACCTGATAACATTCAACATTCATTGATAATGTTGCTTCCCTAAAAGATAGTTGTTAAAGAAATATAAAGGAAGGAGAAATTACAAATTTAGTTCGGGAAATTAGACTTATAATTATTAAACACATCCTTGGATGCCCATAATTAATATGTCTCACTCCAAAGAAGGGTCTAAGGGTAACAAATGCTAACCTATACGTGTCTAGACTCTACAAAAAATATCACTTGAATCCATTCATTAGTCCCTATTAGAGAGCCACAGGGGCTCAAGGAAAGCCATTACAACTCCCATAGTACCAAGCTAGAGAAGACCCAAGTGTGAACCTCCAAGTTATTGAGCAGTGATAGAAAGTCATTGGACCGTGCCAATGACCGATGTCTGAGCTACTGCTAGGGACTAGCCAACACTCACCTGGTTCACAGAGGTGAGGGTTGTTGTGGGCTACCCTAGATATAAATGATGCGAGAACGGTTACACAGATAGGGACCCATCCGTGCGAGTAATGGTAATCTAGGGTAATTGTTGTATCGGTGGGGTTCACTTGCAGTCATTGAGTGCACGGAAGTGATCAATGCCAGTGCTACCTGGGAACGTGAAGAAGATAGTTGACATTATCACCAAGGTCACAAGGTGGTAATTGTCAGAGGCTACTTCTTCTAGGGTGGACAGACTCGTAGTTGGTGGCCTATAAGCGATTGAGTGGAATCCACCAAGTTTGGTAGGTTCGCTACTTGGGAATTCTCTAAGAGCCTTAGGACAGAGGATGGACCCACGATGTATTATGGGATGCACTGATTCCTCTACCTAGTTGACTATTACCCATACTGCTATCCCACTTAGTGCAGAAGACTAAGGAACAAATGGGACCCCCGGTGTAGTGCGCAATGCACCATCATTCTTTTCTATGGGATGCTCTAGATGGAAAGTGGTGAGTCTCCCTCTTATTTTCCTCCCTATCTTGCCCTCACCTTTGATGATCCCATTGTGACAAGGTTGGGCCCATGGTGTAGTTTGAGATGCACTGAAGCCTCTTCATAGCTGAGCTTTGACCTTGTTAGTCAACCTTCATGCCACAAACCAAAACATTTGCAGGTTTGTCTTGGAATAGCTTGTTGGGTCCACTTGGTTGGGGTGGACTAGGTTGTGGTTCACATGGTTGGGTGTGTTGCACCCCACAAGGAAGCCAAAGCTAAGACAATTATGCATTTTAGCATTTGTTCATGCCAGGGAACCTAAATCAAGTTTTTTCCTTTGATAATTGGTTTTCGGACATCTTAATTATGTAATCTTATTTAGATTTGCTGCTAATGATGTTTATATGTGAAATTGTATGGTAAAAAAAAAAAAATTGCTCTCATGGCTGGGTTTTACATTGATATTTAGATATAGTGGCAATTAGTTGGAATTATATTGAAATGACTTTGAGATTATTTTCTTCAAAGTTTTGGAGTTTCTCCATTTTTGAAAAATAATCTTAAATAGTTCAATGAAGCTTGTTACATATAGAAGTAAAATGTTTGAGTACATTTCTTGCACTACTTTATGTTTTTATAAATATTTTTAAAAACATATGTTTGGGAGTTGATATCCATTGGACTATCTTGATTTACTAGTCATATGCATGCTATATTAAACATTTTTTGAAAAGGATGTATGACACATGTTAACAACTATGTTGAATGGTGATCAAGATTATGACAGTGAATAGGATAAGTTGAACAAGAATGCATGTTAAAGTTGTCTATGTCATTTCTTAATATTTTGGACATTTGATGATATTTGGATATTCCTCTTTTTCTTTGATTGTTGACTTTACTAAAACTTTGATGATAATTTTCATGTTAAAAGATTAAAAGGGAATATGGTGAAAATTTCAAAGATTATAAAATGCATTTATTCATTGACTAATACTGTCATGTTTGATGGATTTGATGCACATGGGTTTCGATAAAGATATTCAATTTTTAATGACAATGTATTGACATGTTGAAAAAGGCAAGATAAGTGCAAATAAAAATCTTGGTTAACTATGTAGACAATGAAAATATATAGTCACAATGAATGATAATCTAATATTTACATGAGTTCAAAGTTGAGTATTAGGGGGCCTATGTAAAACCCATTCATGACCTAGAGGACTATGCAATACTGTAGAAGCACAACTAATTTTTTTCCTTAAAAGTTAAAACAAGGCAGTAAAGTATCCTACTCTAACCACATACATCCTCTAGGCTACGCAACGCGTCTACATGTGAACACCATTACTTATAAAATTTAACCAACCATAGCATATGAATTTTAAACTCAAGATACAACTTACAACAAAGAATTAAACCATTACAAGATAAATCTAACACATAGAAATGCATTAAACATATTTCCGCATATACAACACCATTAAATCCAATAATGAATAGATCATAAATATTATTACAATTACATCACAAAAGTTCACCTCGATACAACTGAGGTATTACAATTATACATATAGATCCATAGTTACAATGAAGAGGGAGAAGAACAACTCCAGAGAATCACAGAGCTCCTCGAACAAGAAGATTCCGCCATCACGAACATGAAGAGAAACTCAACAGTGTAAGATGCATGCCACCCAACCATCTAGTACCTATAGGCCCAACGCCCGTGCTAGGAGATAGTAACAGGAAACTAAGACAACCTATTACCTCTAGACACAAGCAATATACAAAAATACTCATAGAATAGATAAACAAGAACTAGGGTCACATTGCTTCCAAAATCACAAAATCAATTAACAACACAATACAGTAAACTGACTATTGACATAGGAGGAGTGTTATCACAAAGGTTGCATTGGTTATCCAAAGGAGATCTTCCTAGGTCCCAGCCCCCCTCTAGGGCTATCCTGGTAACTTCTTATGATTCCGGCCCCACATGCACACCAGTGTGGAATCGGTTATCTTTTGAAAAGACAAGATAACGATCTAGCCATTCTAGGCCTTTGTGACTCATTTCAAGTCTCATACAAGCCTTTGAGCCAATGAGCAAGGCTAAATATCTTGTTATATGTGTTAAGCTAATAGATTATTTAATTCCCACTTGATTATACTGACTCCCACACAAGTTGTCTTGGGACCACTTTGTGTCCCAGCCCTCGCTAAAAGCCACTCCCCTATCGACAACACATAACTCAAACTACATGCCAAGGGTAGACAGTGCACTAAGAACAGATAACAATAACCAATACACCTCAAAAGGTAACACATCTCGACAGATGTCCAATACAAAAACCCAATACGTGCACTACCCAAGAAACTCAAAGGGTGAACTAAAGTTACCACAACCCTTTCACAATTATAACTTTGGAAGACTTAGATTCACATAATGAAAAATACTTCCCCCCAATACACAATTACAGAACCACGTGTTTTTCAAATACCATTCAAGAAAATAACAATACTATCCTTCAGATTTCCTAAATCCATTACAATCAATTCTTGCATATTAAAATACAGCATCCAAAACACTATTTCAATTTAATAAACTAACAACAAAACAATTAAATATTTCACTTCTAAATCCCAACTACTCTTAATACTTAACTCAATTTCCTTAATTAAATATTCAATCTTTCTAATAAAAATCAATTTATTATAAAACACCTACTTGTGCATTTCATGCATTAATTAACAACATAATATTCATTTAAATAAATATATATATATATATATATATATATATATATATATATATATATATATATATATATATATATATATATATATATATTTTCTAATTACATAAACTACTTATTCTTTTCCAATGTTCATTTTAAAATATCTAATTGTGCATGTCCATGCACCTATTTAAAAATACATTTAAATATATTTATATTTAAATAATCTAAAATTATATGCAATGTTTCTAATATATATATTTTTAAACAAATAAATAAATATATAAATATAAATTTACAATTTTCAAACAATCCTAATCATAAACCAATATGTTGCGACTTTAATAACTTTTTTTTTCGGATTTGGGTTTCTCTGAAATTTTTACTGAAGGTGCGCAATCAAGTCGTTTAAAACAATTTTTTACTAAAAGTGTGCAATCAAGTCGTTTAAAACATATAAAAATTTCAACCCTACCCAGTTCGTAAATTTCGAGTTATGATTAATTTAGTGACACATTTTCTCTGTTGTTTTGATTTTCAAATTACCAGAGGTTTCCAATTATTTTAGTTTTCCCAAATTTATCAGAAGATTTCATTTTCAATCCTACAGAGGTTTTCTAATTCCTCAAATACTTTTCTTTGAATTTTCTATTGTTTAAAATCATTCCCTACAAGGATCTAAATCTTCAACGGTAATTACCATTTTCTACAAAAGAATAAATTCTATTTTCACAGGAAGAGGTTTCTAAGTTTTGATTTAAATTCAACAGAGGTTCAATAATTCCACTATAATTTCCTTCAGTATAAATCTAGATATTTCGAATTAAACAAATTATGTAGAGGATTTTTAATTGTTTTCTACAGAGGTTTCATTTTCACGGCAATCTTTTAAAAGAAAGAAACAAGAACTTCTATAGTATTGAAAAATCATTTCCTAAAACATTTCCAATTTGCTTTACATAATAAAATAATTTTTCAATTTCAAATTTCACAAAAACAGTAAAGAACCTGTTACAGAAGAATGTTGCCTAAAGAAAATGTTGTCGAGTTTCTCTGTAATTTCAATTCCCAATGTAGCCAAAACTTTCTTCAATGCAATTGCCTCCTTCCAGAAGACACAACCAAAAACACAGTCAAGAATTCTACAACAAAATAATTCTAAAACAATTTCCTCAGAGAGATCCACAATTTCCTCACCAATTTTCCACAATCCATACAAAACTTTTCCCGTGAAACAACTTTATTTACTTTTCCCAAAATCTCATCCGTGAATGAATTTTCAACAGATAGATAACAAATTCCTAACTCAGTTATTTCAACAAAATATCTTTTCCCTCAACAAATCAGATATTTTTCCATTCACATGCATTTAAATATAATAATACAATTTACTAATTGCAACCAATTTAAATATTCTTATTTATTTAATTACCGTTTATTTTAATAATAAAATTTACTCAACAACATAACCAAATTAAATTTATTTATTTATTTATTTATTCTAAAGCCCTCACAACAATAATTCATTTAATTAAATATTTAAATTAAATTCACATTTAATCTACCTTAAACTTGCACAATAATAAAATACTCAAAACAACAATGATAAAACTAAGACCAAACTCAAACTGACGACACACTGTACTAGGGTAAAGGTATGACTAGGTAGCCCGTTACTATCTCCCAATATTACTGTTGAGTAGTGGACACGCTCAGACCTGTGAAACCAGGTGAAGCTAATGTCCTGTACCTGCAATCTTGCAAACAAGCAAATGTCACACATGTATACAGATAGTAATTCATACACACCGTGAAGAGAGAATCGTGAAAATCACAGGGCACTCGCAAGCGAGTGATGCAATCCCATTCTCTTCACCAATACAATGTCACATCAATTGACGAGATAATATATCAATTAAACTACGATAAAAAAATATAGCAATGTCATCACAACTAAGCATCTATGCAAACATAAAGCATATTAATATAATCACCATGCATATAATGTGTCATCACATCAATAAAGTCTATCATCACTCCACTGTCAGCGATAGAATAACCACAACATAAAACATAGTCTAACAAAGTATCTGAGCTATCAAGAAAACATAACAAATCGAAGGGGTGTTACAACCTAACTTGATTGGCTAAAGAATCTTGTTGCATTCAAGAGGTCACGAGGTCTAGTCTCCCCCCAAACCCATTGTACCAAAGGGCGTTTCGTGCCAGCGCCACCAGTCATACGTGAAAAAAGTTTATCAAGAACACTATAGTTTATAGGGGGATGGATACCCAACCGATTCCTGCAGTCTATAAAAAAGGATTGAGTATTGATTTCATTTTTTTAGGGAGACAATTGGATGGACTCAAAAACATCTTGGGTCAAAATTTATATTAAATATGTCTTTGAAATATTAAAGCCATGAGTTCATAGATAATAACAGATTCAAACTCATTCAATCAATTGAATTGTATCTACTTCATTGTGTCCAAGAAACCTTGCACATTGACCAAAGGACCAATAAATCTTGATAGAGCTAGTTGCATGCTACTCTTGGTTTACTTTTGATTCCCTTGGGTCATAGCTCATGTCACTACCAAATCACATTATCAAATCTAAATTGACTTGAAAAACACTCTACAATTATGGAGTTGAGAGTATAAATACTAGGAACTTGAGGCTACTCATGGAGCTCTATTATATAAGGTATTTTGTGTCCATTGGGAATATAGAAATGAAACATAGTGAACTTCAAAAAAGAGGCCCACTCTAGAATCTAATCTATAAAATTCTTGAGATTGCCAAACCGAGGCTAGGACTTCAAATTGATATTTTAGGCTTAAAATACCTACTCAACTTAGTTATATAGAGCAACATAGGTTTGCAAGAAATAAGGCAAGTGAATATTAGATAGAATAATCCTTCTAGATTTTGCCTATTAAAAGTTTGTTTCAAGTTTGAATAGGTTTAAATGTTTGTGGACCCAAACTTTACTTTGTTGGAACTTATGAATTGTTCTATGTTTTCTACAACTGATCTATTAAGTTTGCAAGTAGGTTGCTGATTTAAACTAGATACAATTAAATTATATTTTCAAACTGAATACCTACTTGGATTGTCCTTTTATTTTATAATTGATTTTTCTTTCATTAAGAAATATCTAACAAAGACAAATTTCTGCCAATATTACAGTTCCAAGTGAATCACTACTGAAAAAATATACTCTTTTGACACAAAAAAAATTATCACAAATTTTAAAAAAATAATATTCAAAATACACATCATTCTTCGTATCAAATAAACTAATTATAATCTTACAGGTCTCTGGAATGCAACAAGAGTAAAGTATATAGAAAACTTCCTTTTAAAAGATAGAGCTTTATAGAACACAATTTCAATCCTATTCATTTAAGAAATGGAAATGGTGAATCAACTCCCTTGAAAAATAAAAGAAAACAGTGGGATGTTATTGTTGCAGCAAAATCATTCATTCCATATCCATCGGGAATTTACAATTGCGTAGCTACTGATCAAATGAAATTGGTGATCAATTTTCATTTACAATAACTAAAGATGGAGTAGTCATTAGTAATCCCTCTTTGAAATCCAGCAGAGAATTTCTTTCATGTTCCTCCAAACAACTCGGTCTCTCTATGTGAGAATAATAGAAATTAAAGCGTACAATTAATATATTTTAATAAAAGGTTAAAATTTGAATTTACTCTGTATAAGATGTATTATTGAATTTACAGTGCTGGAAAATGATGCACAATAGAGTGTATTAATAATCAGAGCACATTGGTTAACCAAACATCTCTTGTAGGGTAGAAAATATATTGAAGGCCAATCAAATTACTTTACTTAGAATGCCTTCTTAAACTACATTCTTTTTGTTTAAACATCTTCGAGTTTCATCAAGGTCAATTTGTGTTCATTAGTAGTACTTACGCAATCTTAGTGGTCATAGATATGACACTAATAGGTAGATGGTTGTAGTTCAATGGTTGATCCCATTGGCATGCAGAGTGATTTCTTTGGATGTAGTTTGTTGATATAATCATAGATCTTCTTAATTGCATTTTAATAGGAGAGAGCACATACAAATCCATATTTATTGTTTCATATAAAATGTTATCTTATTATAAAAACATAAAATTATCTCAATCAAAAGTGTGTTAAAATCTATCTCATTCTGGAAGTTAACATAAACAATTCCTTTGATACCCATCTTTTGCATTAAGTTGAAAAGGTAAGAGTTACTTATTAAGAACATGAATTGAGAAAATAAAACCAAATTAAAATAACAAAAGATATGTTGGTTGTAAAAAATGAATCACTAAATCCTACAAAGAACTTGATTATCATATTCTTGACTACTTTAAAAAAATATCATTGAAAGTCAATTATCAAACTGACCTTACTTACATGAACAATCTTTGCAAATCAATTCAAATATGTCATTAACTATAAATAAATAGTGAGAATTTACACCAAAACCCTTAGAAACATTTTATTCATTTTACTTTTCAAACTTTTGAGATCTTAATCACACTTACATTTTCGTCATTACTTATCTTGTATTGAAATACAATTATATAATTTTGAACCCTAGTCTAACTGACTTCTTAATATTTTGATTGCATCTAATTTTCCCTTCCATTGGCTTTCTTCAGTAGCTACGTGTACCATAATGTATTTCCTACATTTTTATAAATTCATTACCGTAATCTTGCTTTAACCTAATTTGCTCTATAGAAAGTATTCCAAAAGGCATATTGCTTCAATGGTTAGTTTCAAGGAATCCTACCTACAACATAACAATAGCATTGCTTCAGCATATAAATTGCAATGGTAGACAAATGCCACATTTTATTCACCAGGTATATGTAGAAACCAGATGCAGCCACTTCTGAACTGCTCTATGTTTTCTACAATTGATCTCTGATGTTTGAAATTAGGTTGTTTATTAGGACTAATTACAATTGTTCTACTCTTGCCTGATTTTAGACATTTACAATAAGTACATCTACCAAAAATTAATCAACTTTGGATTCTGCTCTTGCCTGATTTTAGGCAAAGAGCCACAACAGGGCACTTGACTAATAAATGATGAAACTATTCTTGGCTTACTGTTCTTGCTTCCATGGTTGCAAGTATCTTAAAAAAGTCACTGAATGAGAAATATAAGTTTGCTCTTCTGCATACTGTAGCTTAATTGCTCCCCTGGCTCTGGACACGCTCAAAGATGTTACGAACACTAATCCAAATGTTCTGAAGTCCAGATAGGATTACTGCATTTAAAGAGGAAGGTCTTTCCTGGCCACTAAAATGGATGGTGAATGAATGCCCCACTGGTTGAATCCAAGACACTGTATCCCATAAACGCATGAGAAGTTGGTTGTTATGATATCTCCCACGGTACTGCTGGTTGAAAAAACTCTAAATTAGGACTGCATAATTCTGATAGAATAAAAGCATTACAAATTTGACTGTGTCCAAGAAAATAAGCATTGAGATTAATGTAAAAACCATACCTATGGGTGCACATCCATAGAAATTCCTTGTTAATTAACACCTCCCACCCTCTTATCAGTTTTAAGTGGCTCAGCTACCATAGAACAAGCAACATCCATAGCATATCTTCAAGAGCGGGTATGGGGTCAAGGTGTTGTATACAAATACATGATTGTCCCAAACTCCAATTAAATTTTGCTTATAATTGAGAAATTTGAATAAAAAACCTGTACACCGAAAGCATATCAATGTTCAACAGTCAGGAATAAGCTATAGTGGTTCAGACAGAAGCTGCCTTTGATAACAGCAAAGATATTGAAACTTTAAGGAGAGAGATTATTATTGAAAATTGAATGTTACTATAGACTACAAACATGCTAATATCTAAATCTCAAAAACATAATTTATTGGGTGAGCAGGACAGGTCATAACTACTGATAATGTTTATCATATGTTTTGACATTTCACGATAAGGTTATGTTAAAATTTAGTTTGCTCTTGTATGCTGACAGTTTAAAATTCAATATATCGATTTCTACCATTTGCTACGTGGAATCAGTATGGCAATGGAAAAACACACGAGAATTGAACTAACATGTAGATTGAATAATGTTTTCCCAGGAATGTTATTTTCTAGCAAATTGAGTTTGTATCTCTCTAACTCTGAAATCACCATCCTGACAGAACTAGTAATGATAGAATTTATGTATGAGTTTGTATTTCTCTAACTCTGAAATCACCAACCTTACAGAAATAGTAATGATAGAATTTATGTAAATGATTTTTTTTTCTCTACTTTCAACAAGGGGAAATTACATTTATTGATGCCCAAAATGGGCACCCCTTGGGAATGTTAGTGCCTGATCTCAACATCCAAACTGACTTGCAATTGAAACCTGGGCAGAAGACATAAAGATTAACTTCATCAGATTTGTACAAATTAGTTTTAAGCTCTTTTTCAAAATTATTAACATTATTATTTTTTTCTTAATCACTGCAAAGTCATGAACAACAAAAAGTAGCTTTGTGAATTAAACTTACAGCTATAATTGGCATATATGGTAGGTCGATTATACAGCTGTACAGGAGATGAAGATCAGAAAATATCTTATATTGTATGATATAATTTCTTTCTGTATGTTTGAAAAAGAAAGTCAATAATACCATCTATAACTCTGAAGCATTTTGCACTCCAAGATTTGGAGAAACACAACACCCAAATCAGAATTGAAAACCCCAATGCATAGCTCATTCCTATTCCAACATCCCACCATATATCCTCCTCTGACACTTCTTTATTTTTTTCATTTTCATTGGGAGAAGCAAGATGACTTCTAAAGCATGACATATTGATTTGTAGGCCACATAGATCTAAATTGTTGGAGAATGATGAGAAATCAAATGTCATCATTTGTCCTCCTTGTGGTATTGTTCCTGAGAGATTATTATAAGATACATTAAAGTAACTCAAATATGTGAGATTTTGCAGCTCAACAGGAAACATTCCAGAAAATTCATTTTTGGAAAGATCAAGTGACTGTAGTTGTACCATGCTTCTGAGAGATTTTGGAATCTCACCATTGAGATGATTTCCTGAAACATTGAAAATTATCAATCCTTTAAGGGATTCAATATCCCAAGGTATTTTACCTGATAAATTGTTGCCTGATAAATCAAGACATTTTACTAATCTCAAATTTCCCACAAAATCCATATCTTGTGCTTTGTTTCTAATGATGATGTGATCTATATAAATCACACCGGAAAAAGCAGTATTTATTCCAAGAGTTTATGTGTTCTCTATTTGATTCGCCATTGCACTCAAGTTCATAAATCCACTTGGAATAATGCCTGAAATATTGTTGTTTGATATATCCAAGATCTGAAGATTTTGCAATTTTGATAACTCTGAGGGCATCTTTCCAACAAATTTGTTAGATTTTAGGACGAGGATGCGAAGACTTTGCAATTTTTCAATCCAATTAGAAATGCTCCCATGAATATTATTATTCCTTAGATCTAGGATTTCCAAAGAACTGCAATTCACAAGGGATGGTGGGATGTTTCCTTTTAACCCATTGAAACCTAGCTTCAATGTTTCTAGAAAATGCATCTTCCAAAATATATTTGGAATTGTGCCCATGAGATCATTTTTTTCTAGATTTAACATGGACAACTTGGAGCATTGGTTTAAACTCGATGGAATCTTACCACTAAGCCTATTATTTGACAAATCTAAAACTTGCAAATTACTTAATTCACAAATGGAATGTGGAATGACACCACTAAGATTGTTTTTGGCCAGTGACAGAAATCTTAGAGCTTGTCCATGTTTGCCAATTGCCATTGGAATAGATCCATCAAATAGATTCTCTGAAAGATCCAAAAACTCCACATTTTGTAGGGAAATGAGAATATTTCCTTGTAACTTATTATTATGCAAATCAATAATTGAACTTTCTTGAGAATTGTGTTCAAATCCAAGCAACTTGAAGGGTAAATTACCTACAAACTGGTTAGAGGAGATATTGAGATGATAAAGGTGCACAAAATCCCATAGCCAATTTGGAATATTTCCATGAAGGGAATTTTGAGATAAGTCTAGGTAGTCTAAAGAATATTGAGTTGAAATGAAGGATGGAAAATCCCCAACTATATTACAAGATCCCAAAGCTAAGATTTTAAGTTGAAAATTGGGAATATAAGTTGCATTGATTTTTATAGCCAACATATTCCTTGAGAGAGACAATCCTTGAATGTTGGGGATTTTATCCAAGAAAGAAAGTGTGCAGGTGCCATTTAGTTGGTTGTTGCTAAGATCAAGATATATGAGTTTGGTGAGGTTTCCCAAAAATGTTGGGATTGTGCCACTCAAAGAGTTTTTATTCAGGTAAAGAGATCTAAGGTTTGACAGCTTAGCCAAAGATGTTGGGATGGTGCCACTCAAAGAGTTATAACTCATGGCAAGATATGTGAGATTTGATAGTTTACCCAAAGATGTTGGAATGGTGCTAGTCAAAGAGTTATGACTCATGTCAAGATGTGTGAGCTTTAAAAGCTTACCCAAAGATGTTGGGATGGTGCCTCTCAAAGAGTTTTTACTCATGTCAAGATGTGTGAGCTTTGACAGCTTACCCAAAGATGTTGGGATGGTGCCAGTCAAAGAGTTATTGCTCATGTCAAGATGTGTGAGTTTTGACAGTTTACCCAAAGATGTTGGGATGGTGTCACTCAAAGAGTTTTCCCTTATATCAAGATGTGTGAGCTCTGACAGTTTACCCAAAGATGTTGGGATGGTGTCAGTCAAAGAGTTTCCACCCATGGCAAGGTGTGTGAGCTTTGACAACTTACCCAAAAATGTTGGGATGGTGCCATTCAAAGAGTTTTCACTCATGGCAAGGTGTGTGAGCTTTGACAACTTGTCCAAAAATATTGGAATGGTGTCAATCAAAGAATTATAAGACAGATCAAGATATGTTAAACTGGACATGTTACCAATCTCTATTGGAAATTGACCAATAAAATTGAAGGCGTACAAGTTTAAATACCTCAATTTGCTGAGCTTGTGAAATTGTGAAGGGATGGCAAGAGGAGGGAAGAGGGCATTCCAACTGAGGTCCAAGTGCTCCAGATGCTGCAGATGGAATAATCCCCAACGTAGTTCCCTCCACGACATGAATGGCCATGGGGAAGATAAATCGGTAATCCAGGAGGCATTAAGGGACTGAGGACTGAGATCCAGGGAAATGACATGGGCAGTGATTGTATGGCAGGTGACTCCTTCCCACGCGCAGCAGTTAAATCCCTTCCATGACTGCAGCGTGTAATGAGAGGAAGTGAAGTTGAGGCCCTCTTTCAAAGCCAACAGAGAATTTCTTTCATCTGTATAACATGCGAAAGAGCATGACATCGCTGCTAACAACAGCAAACCCCACATCATCACCATCTTCATTGCAAATTGCACAACACTTCTCTGTTCCTCCAAACAACTTACTCTCTCTCTGTGAAAATAATGGAAATTAAAGCTCATTTATAATTATATTTCTCCTACGAAATCAGTGGCTCAAATCACTCGAAACTTACCTACTCTACATTTTAGTCCACCACAGAAAGTGTGCGGAAATCTCCTCTATTCGATTTTCTGCACTTATTCTAAATGTACAAATAGTATATTTTTGAAATTTTGTTGAAATTGACTGTAATATATATTGGAAATTGTATAAGCGTACAATTAATATATTTTAATACAAGGGTTAAAATTGAATTTAGTCTGTATAAGATGTTTTGTTGAATTTACAGTGCTGGAAAATGAATTGTATTCAACATAAGAAATTTCAACAGCGTGGAATTGATCTGTCCATCGAAATCAAAGCATTTATAATTCATGGAAACATAAGCAGTCAAAGTTCACTTCAATAGAAATATTCGTATGCAAACAAAATTAACTGATTCTTTCCTCGCTAAGTCGCGCAAATTTCCAAAATGTAAGTTTGAATGAAGTTTCCCCTCTCTGACTTCCTACCGTCTGTTTTACGGGCTTTCGTTGGTTCTTCGGGGAAATTCAGCACAACTTTAATGGCCCGTCTCGTCTAAACATTTTCTACGAATCCCAATAAAATTTAATGACTGGACCTGCATTTTTCTTTCTTGAAGTCATTTATTTCACTTTAAAAATATTTGAGAAAATTAGTTGTATTTTAGTCGTCAAATTTAGTGAGTTTTAAATAACTGCTAAATAAATTTTATAAAGATAGTTTTAAAACTAGCAATCGCATCTTGGTGTGCAATGGGTACGCCGCAGAGGTGTGGAAGAGAGGTAGACAGAGGATGAGATATAGGGGTAGAGATATGGATAGATAATGAGATAGAGATAGAGGAAGAGATGGAAGAATAAATATGGAGAGATAGAGATGAAGAAGAGGGAAAGAGAGAGAGATGAATGGATAGATATATAGATATAGAGAATAAAGATATATAGATATAGAGGATGAAGAAGAGGGAGGAAGGGAGATGAATTGATAGAAAGAGGACACTTGTCTAGATATTAAGGGGGAGAGAGGAAAATAGAGGTAGAGATGAAGATAGAGCAAGTAGAGAGAAAAATATATAGAGAGGTAGAGAGAGA
>VDFB02003161.1:0-40048 GCA_007258455.2 Sequoia sempervirens
GGATCTACCTCAATTCCTTTTTCTAAAACAATGTACCCCAAGAGTTTTCCAGATTTGACCCCAAAACACATTTCTTGGGGTTGAGGCGAACTTTGAATTTCTCTAATCTTGCAAATATTTTGGATAATATTTCAAGATGTCCTTCTTTGGTGTATGATTTTTCCAATATGTCATCTACATAATCTTCCATGAAGATATACATCATGTCATGAAATATTGTAGTCATGGCTTTTTGGTAGGTAGCCCCACATTCTTCAGACCGAAAGGCATGACGTTCCAACAATAAGTTCCCCATGGACATGTGAAAGTTGTTTTCTCCTGGTCTTCAGGTGCAATCTTGATTTGGTTGTAGCCAGAAAAACCATCCATTAATGAATACCTGGCATGGCCAGCTGTCAGATCAACTATGGTGTCGATGTTTGGCAGTGGGAAGTCATCCTTAGGACACGCTTTATTAAGATCTCTGAAATCTGTGCATATTCTCACAGTTTTATCTGGTTTGGATACAGGAACAATGTTGGAGATCCATTCTGCATAGTCGATTGGTCTTATGAAGCCCACATCAAGGAGTTTTCTCAGTTCTTCTTTAACCAATAATGCAACATGAGGGTGCATCTTTCTGAGTTTTTGATTCACCGGCTTGGCCCCTGGTTTGATAGACAAGTGATGCATGATAAGATCATGATCAAGACCAGGCATGTCAGCGTAAGACCACGCAAAATTGACTTGATTTGCTTTCAGGAATTCCATGAACTCTGGTATTTCTTTCTCTATCATTGATGCAACTAACTGTAAAATCCTTGGCTTGTCGGAAGTCTCAAGATCGACAACATTTGTAGGCTCAATCAAAATAGGCGATTGCTCATGGTAGTGCTCCGGGAGAATGTCAAAATTCCAATCGTCTGGTGCCTCAAAGAGGTTTTCACCATCGGATATTCTCTTTATTTTATCTTTTGTTTGATCTAATATTTCCACATTCTGGTTTTCACCATTATATCTTTCTTTTTTGTTTTTACTTTTGCAGCTAGGAGACTTGACACTCTCCTGATCAAAAACTCTATGTCGAAAATCACTGGTGGAACAATCATTTGTATCATCTGCGGAAAGGAAGTTTATGATAGCTTCATCACTTGGAAACATGGGTATGTCAATAGGTTCAGATAAATCCCAATCAATGAGATCAAGATAAATCAAAGGTATTGGATCGTCAAGTTGTGTGAAATCGGCTATGGTTATGGTCATAACGGAGTGGTCCGTAGGATCCAAGGTATGAGGTGGGTCAATGATGATACTGTCCTCATGATAGTCTTGTTTGTTTTGATCCGACTAAGTAACACTAGAATCATAGTCAATTTGTGGTTCAGATTCTTGCGGTTGGGACCCTGAACCTTGACCTTCAATTAGAGTTGGAGCGTACTGGTGTATTACATCAACCTCTTTGTCCCTCCAGAACTCATCATTGTAAATGGTGTCCCATTCATATTCAGCAGAGTCTGTGTCAGAATTTTTGTCCAAGAAGTTCTGAATTGTTGTCAAACATGCTTCTTGTGAATCTGAGCCTTCTTGCAATGCGAAGACAGTGCCATGCAGTTGTTTGGATGTGTTTTCTTTGGAGTGAGTATCATAACCCAATCCAGTTTTCTCTTTTGCAGTGAGTCCGTGGAGGTGAATGGGTTCAACTACTCCTTCTTTGCTTTTTCCGATAGGCCCTTCATCATAGCCCATCTTTTGCATGATTGAATACCCTTTTCCATATTTGTCTGTGGGTAATTTGACATTAGAGACTGCTTCATCTTCATCTTTATAGAGCCAGTTTAGAATTTCTGTATCCTCGGGATTTTCCATGGGGAATTTTTCTTTGATGAATTGTCCATTAAATTTTGTGATTGGCTCTATTGGTGTTTGCTTTGATGTTGATGCTGCTGATATTTGATGTTCCCTGATAGACGGTTGTCCATGTGATCGAGGTGATGTAGGTAAATTGGCAAGACAAAGAGAGTATTCTCCAACTCCATGATCCTTGAATTTCATCTTTTTGTCAAAACTATTGGTCAATTGACTGATTTGTGTGTCAATCTTTAGAGAAGTCTTAGCATGAGCTTCTTGATTGTTAGGGACCAAAGTATCTTGACTGACTTTTATGTTGGCACAAGTTTGAATATTGGAATTATCAGCTGGTATTGTGATTTCCTGTCCATCATAAGGAAACTTAAGACATTGATGATAGGTTGATGGGACAACTTGCATTTCGTGGATCCAAGGATGACCCAATAAGATGTTATATGCAAGATCACAGTCTAGTACTTGACAGAAAGTATTCTTTATAACAGGGCCCATTCTGATTGGCAGCATGATTAGACCCTTGGATGCTCTTTCTTCATCATCATAAGCTTTTATGGTAATCTTTCTTCTGAAATCAATGGAGTCCTCAGAAAATCCTAAGGACTTAACCAACTTCATGGTACAGATGTTCAAACCAGCACCTCCATCTATTATAACTCGTCTGATACAAAACTTGTGAACCATGACTTCTAAGTACAATGATGAATTATGGGGATGAGTTATGGAAACGTCCTCTTTTTCAAAGAATGAAAGGAAAGTGGGTGAGGAAAAGTGTCCTACCATGGCTTGAAATTGGTTCACATCCAAGTTAGTGGATACATTTGTTTCAACAAGGGCTTTTTCGAGAATTTCCTTATGGGCTGGGGAAATCTTCAATAGTTTCAGAATAGAAAGTTGAGCGGGGGTTTTTCGAAGCTGATTGACCAAATCATATTAATGTTGAGGTGGAGGTTCAATGGTTTTTGAAGAGGCGCCTTTTAAGACAACTTTATCTTGCACTCTTGTTGTTGCGTTGACTTCTCTATATTCCACCTTCTTATTGACTTTTATGACATTTACCCATTCGTCGTCTGTGTAGAGATGGTTGATTATATGATCATCATTGATATGATTCACATTTTTTCAGAAGACTCACCTTTTTGATAATTGGGCAAAGGATTACGAAATGCTTGGTGGTCTACGTTAGTTTGTTGATTTCCTTCTATTGTAATGATGTCATTGTCGATTAAGTCTTGAATGGCATTCTTCAAGGCTTGGCAGTTGTTCGTGTGATGACCTTTACACCGATGATAATCACAATAGTATGCCTCATTCCATGATGGAGGCTTTACATTGGGTTCATAATTTTGTTGAGGTGGCAAAGTAATGACATTTTTGGCCATCAACTCTTTGAATGTGGATTCTAAAGATTGTCCCAATGAAGTAAAAGTTCTTCTATTCGAGAAGAATGAAAATCTTTGCGGATTTGAATTTGAAGTGTTCCCTAAAGAATTATGATTGTTATTGTTTCCTCAGTAACCTAGGTTGTTGGAAGTCCCTTGATGGGGAGTAGAGTGTTGATTTGTATTGTTCCTCTGAGGAGGATTATTTCCGTGATTTTCAATCGAGTTGAAATTGTTGTTGCGACTGTTTGGAGTACTGAGGACAAATGTTTTGGTCAAGGCATGATTTGCATCAACAACACCATCATTCACCATATTTTTGTTGCGAGTCCAAAATTTGGATTTGTCCTGATTATTATGATGGTTGGATGAGCTAGGATTTTCTTTGTCATGTTTTATTATTCCTCTTTTGACTAAAGCATTTTCAATGGTTATGGCATCTTCAATCATTTTCTCAAAAGAAGGAGGACAATGTAAGATCAAGTGATAGCTCATTTCTGAATTTAAACTGTTGATCAAAGTAACCATCTTTTCCTTTTCAAGAATAGGACGTGGATATCTGGCAAACATTCTTCTCCATCTTTGAAGAAATGTAATGAAAGATTCACCAGGTTTTTGTGCAACCTTGCAAAGATCTATCATGGTGATCTAGTGTTGTATGTTGTAGGTATATTGTGATATGAATAAGTTGATCAATTCTTCAAATGTCCTGACGGGAGGTGTGATCTTAGATAACCATTCCATAGAGTGTACTCCAAGACTCCTAGGAAACAGTTGCATCAAGTAAATATCTTCGTGAGCGAATTCCAATGTCATGTTCTTGAAGTCTCTAACGTGATCGATTGGATCCGTTTTCCCATTATAGCGATCAAATTTTGGCATTTCACAATGCTTGGGAAAAGGAATCATGTTAAGACTTCTATCAAAAGGATAAGGACAAATGTCCTTGAGAGTATATTTCTTCATGGTTGTTCCCCCTTGTAATTCTTTAACTTGTCCTTGAAGTGCCTTGATTTGTTGGGTCAAAGCACTAAGATTAGAAAGGGGTGTCTCTTCAGGTTTGTTTTTCAAGTTTTCAGTGTCAAAGTCGTGAGGCAATTTAGCCCCTTGTTCGGCTAGATAGCGAAAATATTTTTCCTTATCTCGCTGCAAGATCTTTTCAATGGCTTTATGGAATTTTGGATCTTGCTCAGCCTCTCTAAGACGTTCTTCATCTTGTTCCTCATCACTATCTATTTGTGTTTTGTTCATGTCTTTGTATTGGTGGAACGGATTTTCTTCTCTATTGTCCATGTTTTTGTTAAAAAGTGGATTTTGATTTATGCTGAAAAGGGGATTACTACTTTCTCCTTCTTCTTGAGTGTTTTGAATATGACTTTCTTTTTGGATTGTATCCTTCAGTTTATTGTGTTGAGATCTTGTGGAGATAGGCATATGAATTTGAAAATTTCCTCTAAACTTAGACCCTAGTTTTGACAAGTGCAATGGTGATGATATCTTGATCTGATAAGATATGGAATCTTATGATATGATCAAGGATGCTCCTAACTTTTGATTGTGGCTTCCAAATGATGAAGGATTTCAGAATCCTGTTGGGGAAGTTGAACCAAAAATTAGAAATTCTCTCAAGATCTTTGAAGAATATGATTGGGGTGTGAAGGATATTCTATAGAAGGTTGTGGTATGTTTTCAAATTCAAGAGGTTGGTTATGATTATGCCATTGTGATAGAGCTAATCTCTGATAATAAGCTCGAGAATCTAAGGGATCTACAACATATTCATCAGTGAATCCTCTAACAAAATCCTGATATCTGTGAAGAAATCCTTGATAGTGAAGCAAGACTTGTCGACTTTTGTACAAGAATTTTCTCTTTTGCAGTGTTTTCTTGTATCCTAATGGTTTCTTGGGTTTTCTGATCCTTTTAGACAATGATTTCTTGGGAAACTTTGTTGACTTCCAATCTTTAAGCATGGGAAAAGTATTGGGAATGTTATTGAACCAATGGTATGAAAAACTCTTAAGTGGCTTTTAGTTGTTGTTCTTCATGTTCCTTTTGGATGATCTCTTTATCTGAATTAATGTAATGGAAGACACAACAAACATTTTTGAAAACAGTTGTTCTTAAAGCCCTATACTAACATGAAGTGTTTGATCAAGAAAATGTTTTTCATCAAATGTTTTCACAGGTTTTGCACATGAAAGACAATTCAGACAGACTCACTCTTAATGCTCAAGTAGGTCATTCTAGTAATCAACAGCCCACATCTTAGAACTACATCGACTCACACAGTCGTGTCACCCCCAAAGGGGCGCCCATTTTTTTGTCTTTTCCAGGCGCATACTCAAAGTTACGGAAGTGGATATCGGATCCCCTGAGCAAATGGTCCTTGGCAGTTATATGGTGAGTATCTTGGGGGCAGATTCTTCCCTCCCCTTGCACTGTGATTATTAGAATGTTTGGAAACTGACTCGGCTGGCCACTACACTAAGTTCATAGTAAGGATTTTCATTCGGTGCGGCAATAATAAACTCCCTCAGGAGACCTCCCAGCCTTTAGAACAAAGGCTTTGGGGATGGTTATCTTGCACACTACGGGAAAAAGAGGGTTTCCCCATATTTTCTTTAAATTTTATAGTGGGGCGGAATAGCCTGGATTTGGCTTGAACCCACTTGAGTCGTTCCCGTAGGGTGAGTACTTTTTCCCACTACGGCAGGCTCTCTAAAGGATGTAATTGAGATAATAAAATTACATGAAAATTAAAAAGGCAAGTCTGGTATTCTGATCACCCAGTTAAGGGGAGAGCATAGACCTATTGCCACAGTCAAAGCAAACAGATGTTCTTTTTAAATTCCAAATCACAATGATCTAATCTAAGTGAAGATATTGCTTCGCCAAAAACAAATTGTTCAATTTTAACTGCAAGATCATTGTTTGGTGACTATCCTAGATTGCTTCATTTTATCCAGATGTGGCTACCCTAGGATTGCTTCATTTTAAAATTCAGAAAAAGAAAAACAATTTTGTCTACAAAAGGCGTCACCAAACAGTTAAGGGGAGAGCATAGACCTATTGCCACAGTCAAAGCAAACAGATGTTCTTTTTAAATTCCAAATCACAATGATCTAATCTAAGTGAAGATATTGCTTCACCAAAAACAAATTGTTCAATTTTAACTGCAAGATCATTGTTTGGTGACTATCCTAGATTGCTTCATTTTATCCAGATGTGGCTACCCTAGGATTGCTTCATTTTAAAATTCAGAAAAAGACTTAGAATTCTGTATTTTTGTTATAGTCCATATGCACCCGAATAGAAGCTATATGTGCCAGAAGATATATGCGCCAGAACATAAACTAAATGCGCTGAAAAAGATTCTATATGCGCCTAAACAGATGCTACATGTGCCTGAACAGTCACGGTATGCGCTTAAACAGAAACTAAATGCACTGCAAGAAAGATTTAAATGCTTTAAAAATAGTTACTGTGTATGCCGAAAGAAAGACTCTATATGTGTGTAAACAGTTACTCTATGTGCCTAAACAGTCACGGTATGCACCTAAATAGTCACGGTATGCGCCTAAATAGTCACAGTATGCGCTCCAGAATCCTGCAAAACAAAAGGTTAAAACCTCGTATGCGCCTCAGGAAATTTCAAATGTGCCTAAACGTCAATTTTTTTATTTTTTTTTAAAGTTGATTCTAAAACGTGGAAACTGTCAACAGAAACTTGCAGAAAATATTAAATTTGTGGGTTTGAGCCCCATGGTGGGTGCCATTTTATGTGTGAGTGAAAATTGTACCAATGTATATGAAATCAAACACATATTAATAAGACATTATATTAGAAAAAAAGAAATAGAAATACGCAAACCGTAACAACAACTTCCCGAAATCGTCTTATCTTCCTCTAACTCCAGCATTTTGTTGGTTTTGAATGGTCTCAGATCAGCAAACCAATGCTCAAGAAAATGACAGCTAAAGAATGAGATTTAAACATGCACACTATGCTAAATGCAAAAGCTATGCTAAGATGAAAGTATGGCTGTGATGCTGAAAATGATATGGATGCATAAGTTGATTGCGTGTATGCGTATGGTAAACGTAGGTGAGTGCGTGCATAAGTATGCGAAGGTGTAGGTATGTGTAACCAAAGCTTGGATTTGTGCAGGCTTTTATAGAGTTTTCGAGAGGATTCGATTGGATGATTCGATCGACGGTCCAGATTAAGCTTGTTCGAATGGACGCGGGAGATTTTCGAAAGTGGAAGAGAAGGATGGAAGGTTTCCCTTTTCTTTCAATTTTCATCATTGAGATCCGAAGGGAAACTTCCATTTCGAAGGATGAGTTGAGAATTTGGAAGGGTGAGTTAGCATGAGTTAGAAATTAAGTAAAATATATTTATTTAATTTGGAAGTGAAGACGGATATGGCAACTCGCATAATTAAATAAATCATATTTAATTATGTTTAGAAATGAAATTAGGGTGAGGTGGAAAATATTAAATTAAATATTTAATATTTTAATTCGATTATGGGATGGAGAATATTCCATTATTCAAATATTCAAAATATTCAAACTTTAGAATATAATGATAATCAAATATAAATAAATTATGAAAATTTATTTTATTTAATTAAGCGGAAGGTGGAAATGTTAGTAATTAAATAAAATTATTTATTTAATTTAAGGTAGAAGAATTTTAGAAAATGAACGATATAAATAAATGATTAAATTTATTTATATGTAGATGACATTAGAGGAATTAATTAAATAAATCATATTTAATTAATTAACAAGCTTAATCATGACCATTTTTAGACGTATACATTATGCTATTATGTTTAGCTATTAAATGAGATTATTTTTTGTTAATGTTGTTTACAATAATGGTGCATAGGTTGTAAACGCATTAAGGGATCACCCTCCCGGGTCTTGCAGAGCCCAAAGTGTAGGAGGTCTTTAAAATCCTCATCAGTTGGTCTAGGTCCTTCAAGCTGTCCTTGATTGGAATTGGAAATTCCATAGGTAAATTAGAAGACCAACCTGGTTACAGTAAAAACAACCAGGTAGGGGAGAGAGATAGAGGGATTTAGTGAGAGACAAATGGAGGGAGTGGGAGGGAGATAGAGGGTAGAGGTTAAGGGTAGAGGGGAGGGAGATAAGAGTGAGTGAGAGAGAGAGAGACTTGAGAGAGAGAGAGGGGGTAGGAGGGTGAGACTTGAGAGAGAAAGGGAGGGAGTGGGAGAGAGATAGAGGGTAGAGGGTTTAAGGGTTTAGAGTTTAAGGGTTAATGGTTTAGGGTTTAGGGTTAAAGGTAGAGGGTGTTGGTTTGTTTTTTACACTATAACTAGGTAGGTCTTCTAATCTACCTATGGGATTGCCAATTCCAATCAAGGGAAGTTCGAAGGACCTGGACCAACTGACAAGGACTTTAAAAAGCCTCCTACACTTTGGGCTCTGCAAGACCCGGGAGGGTGATCCCTTAATGTGTTTACAACCTCTCCACAAATATCATAAACAACATTAACACATAACAAATAATCCCATTGAATAGCTCAACACAATAAAATAATATCAAATAAAATTGATTGTTCATCGATAATATCAACTATGTGGAGCATGAGATAACTACAACACAATCCATAGTAAAATATTTTCATTAATTTGCAATTTGTAGCAATCTCTAGGCAAAGAAAAACAATTATTGAACTACACAAATAAATACAACTTAGATCAGTGCCATATATCCATTGCAGGAGTCAAATTCATAAGCATCTAAAGGTTTATGATAGATTTAATACATAACATATAAGATCCCTGACAATATTGCATTACAATTTCATCAGTATGCATTCTCACCCAATACTACTTATCAAATCCTTATACAAAACATATCCGCCTATAATCCCGTTCAATCATTTTAATTAATTCCTTGAATTAAAGCTAAAATAAGGATTATACACACCACAACAGTGAGATGAATGAAACAACCCTTAGTCATCTTATTCAAAATTCAGATATGCATGTATAGTGGAGAAACATGAGTTTGAATTTATCATTACAACTCAAATGCTAGTACTGTTATACAACATTAAATCCACAAGAATTAAAAGCCGATTACAAAATAACTTCGTAACCCTAAATTGTCTTTATCTCTAAAGCCATCGGACTTTACAATTTGCTCTACAACTTCACCTAGACTCAACCAAAAATTATCTAACTTGCTAACCTGTACTTACTGGCTTTGAAATCCTTCTTATAGAAAATGAAGGAGCAAACAAGCATCGGGCGAAAGTACACTATGTCTGACCGGTTAGCACACAGTGATATTCCAAAAATTGTTACAACAACCATCACCTTGGAGAAATATTCTTCATTCATCGTAATGAGAAAAGTTGATGCAACAACAAAAACCACAAGAAGCTCATACCCGAGAATGCCATCAAAGAAAACTAGAAGCGGAACATGGCTGTCCGATTTACACCTATTAGTAGTCCATTCCTTTTACTCTTCCTAGTCAAATATTTAGTTACCCATTTTTGGTATTCTTCATCAGTCGGCCAGTCAAAATTAATCACCTCATTCACCTTGGTATTATAAGGTGTGTATTTTACCGCTACCTAATTTGCATCTCTTTCAAAAGCTTCCAAAAATGAGTAGGTACTAATGATTTTATCCATACAGCTCACCAACAAGTCATAATCTGACTCATCACAAATTAATTTAATTTGATCATTGATGACTTGCTTGATCCTGCCACTGCTTGAGTGACCTGATTTTCCCCTGCTCATCAATTATATCTGGTAACAATGTGTTACCCCAATCATTAAAATTCTTCACCAATTCCTTGATCTTCCTACTCAAATCATCTGGTAGGATCTGAAAACCTTGCAATGATTTAACCAACACTTGAGTAGGCTTTAATGATTGGGGCCTATTATTTGTATCAAACCTTGAAGCCTTATACATGACATCCAAATCACTGGCCCTAGGGATCCAATTTTCAATCAATGGTATCACTACTTCTTGATCCCTATCAATATTCTTTATTGCATCTAACAACAAAGAATATAAAGAATGTATAGATAGCAATTTACTATCAACCTTTTCATTGAAATGCCTCAAGATAGTAGTAACAATCTCATTTTTCTTTGAAAGAGATCCCTCCTCACTTACCTTCAATGATGTCTGCAATTCATCAATTCTTTGCAAGAGCTTCTTCTTTGTAGGATCAATAGAGCACTCTGTTTCTTCATCAATTTGTTCTAAAGGAGGGGTGAGAGAAAGATTCTGACTGGGAGACCCTGGTGTGGAAACAATTGGAGAAGCAGGAGGCACTGACCCTGCTGTGGAAGGTAATGTATTGGTCCCTGGAGCACTTGATGTCTCCCCAATCTGTTTATACATAAACCTTTCCACCTCAGTCTGCAACTCAACATTCCTCTGTTGCATCTTGTTGTATTCCTCAATTAAATGGTTATACTTCTCCATTAGGCTCTTCTTTTCAACCTCCTCCCTTTCAGTAGTCTTTTGGGCCAATTTGGCCACATTCATAGTCAAATTAGTGGCCTCAGTGGTTGAGGTCTCTGAAGCTCTCTTTATTATTAATCCTCCTCTGAAATTTGAATTAATATCCGTAGCATTTGACTTTCTTCCTTGAGGGGCCAATGCCCAAATTGCCAAAGTTTCATATTCCTCATTTAAGGCAGAATCTTGCAATGCTACCTTGACTTCTTCTTCAAAGTCTTACATAAGATGCTTGGAATTTAAAATAGCATTAAATGCTACAACATCTGCAATGTCCCATTCAGGTAGAATCAACACACCAGCCTGACTCACCAGTCTTCTTCCCTCTTCAGGAGTGATGTTCTTAAATTCCTCCATTAATTTAGCTTTTACCTCCTCATCATTATCCTGGTCTGACCTACCAGGTCGTAGTTCTCTTCTCTTCTTACATTTCTCTTGATATTCTTCAAATTTCATCCTTCATACCAATTGCAAGAATACAGGAGCTTTTGCAAATGTATTGTCATCTAGAAACTCCTTACATGCTTCTATTCTTGCATATTGTACACTTTTTCCTTTCATATCTAAATTAGATAGAACCAATTCAGCTAGCCTAGGAGGGGAAGGCATACCAACTTGCATGTCTTGATCAGTAACAATAATTTCATCCATCAGATCCTCCTGTGGTTGATCAATTCTTTGTCTTTTAGGGCTTGGCTCGGATGGTGGTGATGAGGGACTGTCTTTTGGTGATGATTCTAAATCAATGATTTTAATTGCCCTAGGCACTTTGAATTCTGGACCTGGTTGTGAAGGCAACTTCATTATTTTCTTTCCTTTTATGTCCACTTCCTCTTCATTACTGCTATCATCCTTTTTCCTCCTGTAAATAGGCCACCTTTTTGTAGGTTGGTATGCTGGCCTTGTTTCAATTGGCCTAGTACTTTGTTCCTGTACACCCAAACTCAGTTCTAAATTTATCTTTTTGGTCCTCAATGTGCCCATAATTTCCTTGAAGTTCTCCTTTAGAAAGTCAATCTTCTTATGGTATGGATTGAACTCCAACAATGGATTATACTTCAGATCCATCTTATGCACAATATCTAATAGCTTATCATAAGCTATCCATTTCTCCTTGTTCAACTCCTACCTATTTAAATCAAATTCATTTTTGATCAAATCCTCAGGAAAGTTGAACTCATGCACAAATTTTCCATCCTTTATTCTTTGTCTGAAAAGGGAAAAGAAACCCTCAGAATCATATAGCCACTTTGGACCACACCTCAAATGGTAATCATCAAAGAATTTCTCAAAATGCACCCAACCTCCTTTTGAAAAGGAAAAATTAGACACCACTATATAATCAGGGAAAAAAGTTCCCTTACCCCTCCCTGTGAGGTTGTCCTCATGGATACAACCTATTTGCTAAATAACTTCTGCAAACTCCACTCTTGGTGGCACATTGTATGGTAGTATATGGGGGGTTCCTTGAAAACCGTATACTCTCAAAATAGTGCTGACTAGGTATGGGATAATGTCACCCCAGTTATGGAAAACTTTCAATTCTGGCTTCCTTCCTTTTGGCCTGAGGAAATCATGCAATTCCTCAAGGATCCTGGGTACATTCACCATCAGTCTAGCCCTCAATCTAGAAGAAAAGCAATTATCAAATTGCACATAGTTGGTGCTTTCCTTATTGCAAGATAAATCTCCAGCCAATAATTGTACTGGCAATCTTTCTCCATCAACCGATTGCCTTAATTCCATCTTTTTAGAGAAAAAGTCAGCATTCTTGAACAAGAACATATGCATTAGCATAGAAGACTAGAAGAATTGAGTGTCGGTATCATTTTTCTGCAACTTTGACAACCCTTCATGTATCCTCTCAGCCAAGAAAGAAGCAAAGTCATATGTCATAGAGAAGTTAGGGTGTTGTATTTGCACCCCCATGAACATGTATGTAATAGGCATCACCGCACCAGCACTAAAACCCAAAATATCACACAATGAATAGAAAGTGGCCAAGAAATGATTTGCAAAACAATTTAATCTAAAAGGTTCCTGGCCACTAGGGCTGATATGAAATCGTGAACCTCCTGCCCTAGCCAGATGAGGTCGAAGCAACTTAGCTCTAAAAAGAGACTTCAACTTTGCATATTCCTGCTTCATTTCATCAAGATTGATAGGAACCAAGTCTTCACTCGGTTCACTCAAGTCAAAAATATGTTGGACCTCTTCTCTATTAATGCTCAACAAAACCTTTCCATTACTACCCCTGATTACCTGTGTGACAGGGTTATATCTTGCAGCCACTGCTCTAAGTAAGTCTATGTTAGGGAACACGTTTGAGACCACCAGCTTTCCCAAATCATACATCCAGCCGTTTGAAAAGGGGTGAGGAAAATTCCTCTTTCCATACCATAATTTGAACATTTCCAAGCCTGTGAGAGGAACCCTAGCATCAGAAATGTTAGAGAAATTATATACTAACCCTTCCCCCAGGATTTTCCCTCGCATTAGAACTAATCCCTTCTTCCTATCATTTGTTGAGCAAGGAAATTGATCCAGAAAATCATCGTACAAGTTTCTTTTTAAATAGTCAACTTGGCTAGAATGTTGCTTTGGCGGTGCCATCTTGGACAAACTAGGGTCTTTTTACAATTTCACTCTTCGAATAGCTAGGACTAACCAAAGATAGGAAATTATAGAACAAAACATTGCAATTTCTCACAACTATAATTAAACTATAGCCCTAACACGTTTATCAACAAGCTCAATGACAAGCACACCAAATCTTTTCCCAAATTCAAGTGCAGAATGACCAGGAAGCACAAAAATTAACTCATGACTTTATTTGCAGAAGTCCCAAATTTTGGCTGCAGAGATTCACAACTTTGCTTTTGGCTATAAAACTAGTCTGCAAAATACTTGAATGCTTTGTGATACAAATAAAATAGGAGAATTTATTTTATCTCGATCAAATCATGCCTTCTAATGTCTCATCTGCCATTAAAGCTCACTCGCGCATTGCACGAACGACTCCAACCATATTTGATGCAGATTTAAATTTTAGCTGTCCAAGTGGCGGTTACCCGCGATATCGCAATCAGTAAAGATCCAGAAACTTTGGATCATGCGATGGTGGAAAACCGTAGATCTTGAGCATTTGTGATCTTGTTCCTTCAACACAGTCACCAGCCTTATTATTAACCGTCGAGCAGCTTTTTCATCAAGATTATAACATATTCGTTGATTTAGAACATGTGCACCTCAAGAACACTTTAGTAACCCACCTTTTAATGTATTAAGGCCAGATTAATTTACCACAGTATTTCCTTCATTCCTTTGGCTTCAGCAGATGAGACACGTGGCACCCACCCGTGATATCACGATCAGTAAAAACCTTGCAGCTTTCAATCACGCAATGGCGGGAAACCATTAAGATCTGATGACAATTGATCAGAAATCAACCAAACTTATCACCTTCAGCCTCACTAGATAGGACACGTGGCACCCACCTGTGATATTGCGATCAACCAAAGCAGTGTGGTGGGGTCATCACGGGATGGCGGGGAGCGGCTGAGATCAAACGATAGTTGATCAACGGTTGTGCGAACTTCATCCTTCTACAAAAAAAACATTTATTAAAAGGACAAGGGGACATCAGTAGGCGGATGGTAAACAATGACATAAGTTGTTTTTAAATTATGAAACACTGGGCCAACCAAGACTTAGGAAAATAAAACCCTACAAAGGAAATAAACTATTAAAACAAAGGGACTCGGCCTAGACAGAACGATAGGACATAAGTCATTTTAAAACCCCTTACAAAGTAACATCGAAATAGATCCCAACCAAGGTGAAAAATAAACACAAGGGTTTTATATGAAAATAAAGCTAAAACCACCAACCCAAGGAAAATTCTGACACCATGAAAGACTAGTAACACCAGGTAGGGTAGGAATGGAACATAAGGAGAAAAAATATAAAGTTCCATCAGAGGGGAGAGAGATAGAGGGAGTGAGTGAGAGAGACTGAGAGGGAGGGAGTGGGAGGAGAGTCTTGAGGAGAGGGAGGGAGTGGGAGAGATAGAGGGTAGAGGGTTAAGGGTAGAGTGGAGAAACTTAGGAGTGAGAAAGAGAGAGAGGGAGGGAGGGAGTAATGGGAGAGAGATAGAGGGTAGAGGGTTTAAGGGTTTAGAGGTTAAGGGTTAAGGGTTTAAGGTGTAGGGTTAAGGGTAGAGGGGAGAAAGTAGAGAGTAGGTAGAGAGAGACTTAGAGAGAGGGAGAGGGTAGGAGGGAGGAGGAGACTTGAGAGAGAGAAAGGAGTGAGAATTACTTAGAGGTTTGAGAATTACAGGGGTTTAAGGTTAAGGTTTAGGGTTATGGGTAGAGGGAGATAGATAAAGGGATTGAGTGAGGAGAGAGGGGGAGGGAGTGGGAGAGAGATAGAGAGTACATAGAGGGTTAAGGGTAGAGGGTAGAGGAGGTTTAAGAGTTTAAGGGTTTAATGGTTTTAGGGTTTAGGGTTTAGGGTTAAGGGAGAGAGATAGAGGAGTGAGTGAGTGAGAGAGACCTAAGAGAGGAGAGGGGGTAGGATATTAGAAGATACTTGAGAGAGAGAGAGAGAGGGAGGAGGAGGGCGTTAAGGGTAGAGGAGTGATAGATGGTTTAGGGTTTAGGACAGAGTGGAGGAGAGATAGAAGAGAGTGAGTGAGTAGAGAAAAGACCTAAGAGAGAGAGAGAGAAGGGTAGGAGGAGGAGCTTGAGATAGAGTGAGTGAGTGAGTGAGTGAGAGAGAGACTTGAGAGAGAATTGGTGCTAGGATGGAGAGACTTGAGAGAGAGAGAGATAAAAGGAAAGGGAGAGGTTAAAAGAATTAGAGAATTAGAGGTTTGGGGTTTAAGGTTTGGTTTAAGGGGAGAGAGAGATTGAGGGTGAGTGAGTAGAGAGAGAGACCTAGAGAGGGAGAAAGGAGTAGGAGGGAGAGACTTGAGATAGAGTGGGAGGTGAGTGATTAGTGAGAGAGAGAGACTTGAGAGAATTAGTGCTAGGAGGGAAGACTTGAGAGAGAGAGAGAGATAAAGGAAGGGAGTGTTAAGGGTTGAGAGAGACCTAAGAGAGGGAGAGGGGGTAGGATGGAGAGACTTGAGAGAGAGAGAGAGAGAGAGGGAGGGAGTGGAAGAGAGATATAGGGGGGGGTTAAGGGTAGAGGGTAGATGGTTTAAGGGTTAAGGGTTTATGGTTTCATGTTAAGGGTAGAGGGAAGTGTTGGTTTTGTTTTACAATGTAACCAGGTTGGTCTTCTAATCTACCTATGGAATTGCCAATCCCAATCAAGGGCAGCTCGAAGGACTTGGACCAATTGACGAGGACTTTAAAAAAGCCTCATACACTTCGGGCTCTGCAAGACCCGGGAGGGTGATTGATATCCCTTAATGTGTTTACAACCTCTGTACCAATATCATAAACAACATTAACAATAACATATAATCTCATTTGATAGCTCAACATAATAGGATAATATCGAATAGAATTGGCTATTCATCAACATTATCAACTATTTGGAGCATGAGATAACTACAACACAATCTCAAGATAAAAATAGGTCATTGATTTGCAATTTTTAGCAACCTCTAGGTAAAGAAAAACAAATACTGAATCATACAACTTAGATCAGTGCCATGTATCCATTGTGGGAGTCAAATTCATAAGTATTCAAGGGTTTATGACAGATTTAACACATAACATATACGATCCCTGATAACATTGCATTGTAATCTCATCAATATGTATTCTAACCCAATACTACTTATCAAATCCTTATACATAACATATCCACCTATAATCCCATTTAAGCATTTTAATTAATTGCCCTTGTCAACAAATGATAGGAAGAAGGGATTGGTTTTGATGAGAGGAAACACCCTAGGGGAGGGATTAGTGTATAATTGTTCCAACATAGCCTGATGGAACACTGGATCTATGCTCATGCTAGGGAAACCTTTCACCAAAAGATGCCATGAATGCACCTTACCCAAAGTATGCTTTAGGACCTCCATGCATACAAACACAAGGATTGTCATTTATCATCTTGCAGCAGTGGTACCTAAGATGATTACTACCCCTCTCTTGGACATTGCTCTCTTCTTACAATTGGATACATTAGTCCTCCTTTTGATTTTTTCAAAAAGATATGAAATGATTTCTAAGCAATGCCTTATTGGGTCAATGAGTACACCAAAAGTCTAGGACTTGTCAAATGAAGGTATATTATTGACACATATCCCTTTTCTATTCACTTGTTAGGACTTAGTAATGACTATCCAAAGAGAAAATGAGATAGTGGCAACAACCATTTATATTATTTATCTCACTGCAATCCATTTCATGGCTATAGTCATGTTGTCACCCAGTGTAGATTTATTTTTTCAAATTCATAGATAACATGAAGACAAACCTGTAGCCTTTAATGGTACTGCTCTTATTCATGACTATGCTCTGTTCCCTTGAAGCACCATGATTTATGATGGTTTTTATGCTGAATATCTTCATTAAAAAACCCATGTGCAAGTATATGCCTTCACTATTATGGCCTATTGCTGGAATGGATGATCAATGGTATGAAAAGGTAAAAATACAACTGTGCTTTGCTTCCTTCAGTACTTGTTGTTGATTGTTGATCGTTGTTCATATGCACTTGTACCATTGTAATGCTTGATGTCCTACATGAATGTATGTATGGTTGTCTTGTAGCATAACCTCATAGTTGTTTTTCATATACACTTGTACTATGGCCTTGGCTTCCAAAATGAGACCTCTCCTGAATCACAACTGCTTAATTGTCATTTGTAACTTTTTGTTTCTTATATGCAATCATGATCCATGTTGGATCAATCATGATGACAAAAACCCCTACATGAAAGGTTATGAGCATAGAAATTGTATGTCGATCACATGATATGAGGGTTCCATTGTTGTCATAAACCTCTTGTAATGACATGTTTTCAATAGGAATATTATTTGTGTCAACTAGAGTTGATGTTTCTTGAATGTCTTTTCCTTTTATGCCTTTCCTTAAAACATCATGCATTGAATGTTATCTGGCAACTTGTTCGCCTAATGTTTGATTGTGAAGGCCTTGAATAGAGCCTTGTGCAACTTTAGATTTTTTTTGTTGTTGTTGTCCTTCATGAGACCATTGTAGCATGCATTGTTGGTTTGTCCTTATCAATGACAATGACCTTTACCTATTGCATTCACTTTCCTGGTACCCATGAATGAATAATATCAATCCCCTTTACCTCTTGTAGCTAGCTCTTGCAAAGTGTTGTCCTTATTACTTGTATCATGACCTTGATTCAACCATTTCTCTTCTTTTGTTATGTGTAATAAATACACATAGTCTCCTCATTTTATCTTTATTAGACAACCACCTGTCACATATGTGGGTGACCTAACAACTCACCTTCCTATGTACTGATGTGTGACTATCCAATAGGGTATGGTGAGAGGGGATTGACAACAACTTGAAATGCTTCCTCATTGTTTAAAAGATGCATAATTGAACTTGATGCATCTATGAAGTCACTTCCTTTATAAACATATCATGGATCTTCTTAACAAGATTGAAGGACATATCAACACATTATGTTGCATCTTTTGAATTTGTCATTTCATGTCCTTTCTTATGTTCCTTTCTTGTCCTGTCTTATGTTACTAGTCTTTTATGGTATTGGGAAAATCCTACGGTTGGGGTTTTGTCTTTGACTAAATCCCCCTATCTCTCTCCCCTCTACCCATAACCCTAAACCCTTAAACCCTCTACCCTCTACCCTCTCTCTCTCTCTCTTTTATATCTCTCTCCTCTCTCTCCAAGTCTCTCCCTCACCTCTCTCCTCTCTTGGGTCTTTCATCTATCTCTCACTCCCTCCCTCTGTGTGTCTCCCCTCTGCCCTTAGGCCCTAGACCCTGAGCCCTAGGCCCTTAGCTGCATGAGTAGGCCATCCACCAAACTCCCTCCACCCTTCCCCATATCTCTCCACTCCTCCCTCCCTCTCTCTCCATTATCCACCCTCCCCCTCTCTCTCTCCCATCTCCCCTCACCAACCTCCTTCCACTCCAACCCTCTCTATCTCTCTCCACTCTCCCTCTCTCTCCTTCAGATCCCTCTATCTCCACCCATGGCCATTCATAACCATAAAACCCCTCACCCTCACCCTCTACCCTCTCTCACTATATCAGAGTCTCTCCCTCCCCCCCCCTCTCCCTCTCTCAGGTCTCTCTCTCTCACTCACTCTCTCTATCTCTCTCCCCTCTACCCTTAACCCTAAACCTTAAACCCTTAACCCTTAAAACTCTAAACCCTTAAACCCTTAACCCTTAAACTCTAAACCCTTAATATTGAGTGTGTATTAAAACATTATAAAAGTATAAATTTTTGGAGTTCTATTAGGAATTGAATGATAAATGACGATGAATGGGAAAATCTAAGGCACTTTAATATTTTCAACTAAAAAGTTAGAGTTAAATTAGGATTAGTGTTCACATAGGGTTAGGTTTAGGGTTCAATTAATGTTGATTTTGGGTTAGGATTAAGGATGAGGTTGGGGTTTAATTAAGGTTATGAATTCAATAAGAGTTCAAATAGGGTCAAGGTTAAGGTTAGGGTTGCGGTTAAGGTTCAATTAGGATACGAATTAGTGTTAGGGTTAGGATTGAAGTTCAACTATAATAGTTCAAAGTTAGGGTTATGGTACAATTGGGACTACTATTCAATAAATGTTCAGTGGGGTTAATACTTGAGTAAGGTTGGTTTTAAAAAAGAGTTCAATTAGGGTTTAAGGTTGGGAGTTGGGATTATGAATCAAGTAGGTTTGGGTTAGGGTTTGATTAGGAGTTGAGTTTAGGGTTTAGTTAGAGTTAGGGTTGGGTTGGGATTCTCCAATTATGCTTAGTGATCAATTACACAATTAGATTTGAGTGTTCAATTAGGGTAGGGTTAGAGTCCAAATAGGGTTAGGGGTTTAACTAGGGTTAGGATAGAATATAATAAGTTTTGTGTTTAATTATGATATCTAGAATTTAGTATAATTTTTAGAAAATGAAATGATTTGGACACAAAGAAAAAAAAATAGAAAAGTTGATTTTATATAAAGATCTTATTTCTTGAGAACATTCTAAAATTCTAATTAATAATTGTTTAGTGGTTTAAAATGAATATTTAATTTAATTGTATTAGATAATTAGTAAAACTAAATAGATAATAAATATTTTTTTATGGATTTTAAAAGTGCAAATTTAGTTTAATTTTTATTTGTAATGTCAAATATTAAAATTTTTAGATTGAAATACTTAATTTTGCTTTTAAGTATTTGTAATTAATGTCCAATTTATAAGCCCAATATTAAGACATTAATAAATATAACCCTAATAATATGTTATTAGGATTGGGTTAGTGTTAGTATTAAATTAGGGGTTAGAATTATGGTTCGATTGTGTTAGTGTTTAATTAGGGTTGTGCTCATTGGGTTAGGGTTGGAAATAGTGTTTAATTAGTCTTGAGTTAAAAATAGGGTTCAGTGGGTTTAGAGGTTAAATTACCCGATTCAATTAGGGTTAGGGTTCAATTAAAGGTAGGATTATATTTCAATTAGGGTTATGATTCAATTATGGTTGGGGTTTTGGTAAATTATAATTATCTCACATATATGAGTTTGGGGTTAGAGCTAGGATCTTGATTTAATTAAGCTCAGGCTTAAGGTTAAGGTTAGGGTTTAATTAAGCTCAAGGTTAGGGTTAAGGTTAAGGTCAGGGTTTGATTAGGGTTAAGTTTGTCCATGAGAACTATGGTTGAGTGTTAAACTAAAAAGGTTATGAATAGCATTAGAATTATGGTTGGGGTTAAATTATAATTAAGATTATAGTGGGTTAGGATTATAATTATATATAGATAGACTGGGGTTAGGTTAACAAGTTGGGTTGAGTTAGGTTTCATTTGATTCAGAGTTGGGGTTCTAGAGGATAAGCTTGGGTTCCAATGATAGGGTTAGGAGTTGGGGTTAGAGTTAAAGTTCAATTACAAATAGGGTTAGGGTTCAATTAGGTTTAAGGTTAAGGTTAGATTGGGGTTATGATTCAATCTCAACAATAATTCTCACTCTAACTCTAACCCTAAACTTAATTGTAAAACTAACACTGACAATTTTTTTAACCCCAACCCTAACTAAATATATATCTAACCTAACCTTAATTCTATAACTAAAAGTAATTCTAATCTTGCCTTTCATGTTGTGCTGCAAATGCTACTAGCATGTATATATTATTTATTAATATATTTAAAATACGCCAAGAGATATCTTTGTCGAGGCACCTATTTTATAATAGTACAATAGACCGATCAAAAGGATATCTCTCGGCATATCTTATATATATTATTAATAAATAATATATATGCTAGTAAGTATTTAATAAATAAAATAAAATAAATATATCATTTTTTTTATAATATAATTAATAAAATAATTAAAACATGAATGAATATTATTTTAAAATTATTATATATATATCAAATTTTTATTCATTAATAATTATTTCATTTTATTTCACAATTATTTTATTAATTGTATTTTAAAAATTGATATATTTATTTTATTTTATATATTAAGTATGAAACATTTTTTATCCTTTAAAAATCATTTTATTACATATATTTTAAAACTTGATATATGGGGTTGGGGCCTTCTTTCGGTTAGCTAAAATACTTTCTACATTTGGCCAGGAGGTTAGTCCATGACGTCTAGTCTCCCCCCACCCAGGTAATTTTCAGAGGGTGTGTCGGCCCGACACCGCCGGTCGCGTTGAAGTTTCCGGTGCGGCGCGGTTTATGGGGGATTGTACTGCAATTTAAGTCCTAAAAAAAACTTGATATATTATTATATTTGTTTTATTATATGTATATATCAATTTTTTAGTGTATATAAATTATTTTATCAATCATATTTTAAAATTGATATTTTTTATTTTTATTTTATTTATTAAATGTATATAACAAAATGTAAAACAGTTAGTTCAAAATAATTTTATTAATTATATTTAAATTAATTCAGAGTAATTTTTTTTTATTTTTTAAAGAATAAAAATTTATTCTATATTTTTAAGAATTTAAATATACAAGAGTTTTAAAAAGTAGAGAATAATTTTTTAAAGAAAAAAAATTATATTGAACATACTAAGGAAGTACGTTGCAACTAATTAATGAAATGTACATTAACTGACACTGACAACCATTAACAAAAGTGCAGCGGGCATAAGCCATGCGGATGCCCATGCCTTTTTGTAGGCTGGGTAGCCATTGCCCCACAATACTACTCGTTGCCAAGGAGATCCACGTGGTGCCCACCTATGATATCGCAATCAATAAAGAACTCACAACTTTTGATCACGCGATGGCGGGCAACCATGGATCTCAACCATCATAAATCATGTGCATTCAACACAGTCGCCAGCCTTGTTATTAACCATCGAGCACCTTTCTACCGAGATTATAACATCTCCGTTGATTTAAAACAAGTGCATCTTATAATTGCTTTAGTAACCCATGGCATAATGTATTAAAGACACATAAAAGTATTTATCATTCCTTCGGCTTCACCGGATGAGACACATGGCGCTCACCCATGATATCGCAATCAATAAAGACCTTGCAACTTTTGATCACGTGATGGCGGGAAACCGTGGATCTCAACCATCAGCAATCCTATTCGTTCAACACAGTTGCCAACCTTGTTATTAACCATTGAGCACCTTTCCTCCAGGATTATAACATCTCCGTTGATTTAAAACACGTGCATCTTATAATTTCTTTAGTAACCCGCAACATAATGTATTAAAGACACATCAAAGTATTTATCATTCCTTCGCCTTCACTGGATGAGACACGTGGCGCTCACCCATGATATCACGATCAACAAAGACAGTGTGGTGGGGTCATTGTGGGATGGTGGGGAATGGTTGAGATCACATGACGATTGATCTACGGCCATGCGAACTTGTCCCTCTACAAAATAAAAACATTTATTAGGGGAGAGGGTGTGCTCAATCGTGATGATAATACCCAGTCTTACCACATATTTATACTATATATTGTAAATAAACAGTCCAAATGTAAATAAAGAAAAAACCAAATGTTGATAAAAAAATGGACCCATACTTGAACACATGAGAACCTCTAAATGTTATATGAAAAAAACATAAATACATTCATGAAGAACTGAAATAAGTATTTTTTTGTTTCAAATAAAATATCACAACTCTCCACTATAAGTATATCATTTAAAAAATAAAATGCTCATTTAATAAAATAAGACACTCATTTAAACAAGTATTGTTATCATAGTGAAAATATATTGTTCTTATGTGTACAACAATTGGGGTAGCAATGTACAAGCATTGGATAATTTTATATTAATAGTTTGTCTTATCACAAATATAAAAGGTGAGCACAATAAATAACATGTATCTTCCCATTAAATGTGAAGGATTTTCAAAAACTTTTAGTGTTCAACTATTGGTCCATTTTTGTTCAATATAAGTTGTATTTTAAATCATTATGTGTTGTTTTTATAACAACAAATAGATTTTTTGTGTTCAACTATTAGTCCATATGTGTTGAATATAAAAGGTAGAGATATCAAAGATTTATGGTTATCAATAAGTATTTGGTCCACTTAGGTTGTATATTAATTTTAATTTAAATAAAAATATCATATTATACAAGCAAGAAATGATATTTTTTTGGTTCAACTATTGGGGGTTCCATGATTAAGTTTTGGTTCAACCTTTAAAAAGTCAAATTTTAGACACTTCTCAAAAGATCTGCCAATGTGGCGAGTTGCATGATGAGTCGCGCCTCCAAACCTTAGTTATAGATAAATAAGAGACCAGTCTACATTTCAAAAAAAAATGAAGGTTCTATGATATTCCAGTCAATTGCTACATTCTAAGAAAGTTAGCCTACACGACTACTAGGCCCTCTCCCCTAAAGGAATAAGGGGACATCACTAGGTCAACGAAAAACAATGACATAAGTTTTTTTAACGAGGGAACACGGGACGAACAAAAGACTTAGGAAAAATAAAGTCAGGCGAAGGAAAAAAAACAATAAAACAAAAGGGGGCCCAACCTAGACGAAGCGATGGGGCTTAAGTCGTTTTAAAGTATTCCCAAAATGTAACGGCCAAATAGATCCCATCCAAGGTGTAAGATGAACACTAGGGTTTTACATGAAGAAAAAGGTAAAACCCCAACCTTAGGCTTTTCCCAAACACCATAGATGACCAAAGACACAATGCAGGATAAAATAGAACACAAAGAACAAAACTTTAAAGTTCCATCACTACCCATTGTGTTGTAAAATATGTTAGTATCAAAGTAAAACAATAAAACACACAAAATGAAACTTTAAACTGAAGAAAAGCTAATTAAATTGAATTCAAAGAAACAAATTAAGCTTCTTCAGAGCCGTTCCATCTTCCTCTATCTACAAGGATTTGTTTGAAGTTGTTGCTCTCAGATTGTGTAAGCTTGGCTTCTTCAAATGGCAATCTACAGAATCAGTATGCAAAATGATAGTACTTCTCTATGCTATATGCTGGTGAAATGAAAATACTGATACGGATATGCACAGGGGTTGTGGATTGTGGATGCTATGATATGAGGTGAATAGGCCATGATATGGAATGATTATATGCTATGCTATGATACTGGAATGCTGTGAATACTAGAAGGCTATGCTATTGCAATTTGGCTATAGTTTTCCTGTATGAAAGCGTCTCTCTCATTTCAAAGACCCGACAGTCCTTTTTATAGCTTTTTGCAGGCAAAATCCTGGCTGGCAAAGATCAATGGCTGTGAGATTGTCTGGTAAGTTTGAATGGTGAGAGATGGAGAGGTTGAGAGGAAGATGGAGAATGTTGGGATGTTGGAGAAAAGAATGGAGCCTTGTCTTCAACCCACGGGAACAATCTTGCACAGGAACAGAGAAATTAATTTTTTTTGTTTTGGAAGTTTGTTTCACGGTTGTTGAAGATAATCCCCAAATTAATTAAATAAATAAATTTATTTAATTTCATTTATGTGAGTTTGATTTTTTATTTTAGAACTATAGAAGATTTAATTAAATATTTTGGAATATTTAATTGTGATGTGACTTTAGAAGAATTAATTAAATATTTTGAAATATTTAATTGCGAATGGATATTAGAAGAATTAAATTAAATATTTAGAATATTTAATGATGAATGGACATTAGAAGAATATTAGAATACTTAATCTTTATTTGAATAAAATATTCAAGCCAAGATTAAATGATAATTAATATAAATAAATCGTAATGTTTATTTAATTAATTAAGAAATGAATAAGAAAAGATGATTAAATAAACTTATTTATTTAATCGAAATGAAAGAATGAACAATATAAATAAATTATTTAAATTTATTTATACGCAGATTGAACTCAAAGATTTAATTAAATATTAAAAATATTTAATTCATTACCAGACTATGTGATGTGACCATTTTTAGGTGTATACATTTTTCCCCTCTTTGAAGTGATGTGTTTTACGCATTGCTTCAAAGAATTTTAAAATTTTCCCCAGATGTTAACTGTCGAATGTTGATAGGTATATGCCCCCTCGAATGATGAATCGATAAGATTTTTGATTTTTGTGAAATTTTTGAATTTTTAGATTTTGAAGATATCGATTCATCATTTGAAAATTATGATATGAAGAAAACTGACTTGAAAGATTTGAAATGAAAAATGGATGATGAAAATTGCCCTTGTTGTGATAAAATGTGTTAAAATGCCCCAATTTTACCTTTAAATAGGTTAAAAATGTCATTTTCCATGTCATTTTCCATTTTAACCTAGTAAAAATTGTAAATTTTGAGCTCTAGAGGGATAATTATGGCACTTCCTATTCACCAGCACCGTTTCGAGTGCATTCGACGACATCAGCGGCCGGCGCATTATGGACCTGCTGTATGTACCCCGTTAAACTTCTGCTTTTTGAAAATTTTCCTTTCGGAGCACGTTTATCAATGTTTTTAGTGTGAAATAGTGTGTTTTAGCGCCCTTAATAATTTCCATAGCGCCCATGATAGTTCCCATAGCGCCTATGATTCTGTAGCGCCCATGAGGCTTTCTGCAGTGCCCTTAATCATTTTTGTAGCGCCTTTGATCCTGTAGCGCCCATGAAGAATTCTGTAGTGCCCTTGATTAGATGTTGCTGTGAGTGATCAATTTGTTCCCAAGGTTGTTGGAAAACAAATAATAACTGATAAATTTGCTTTTAAAGTTGTTAAAAAAAAAAAAGATTGATAAGTTTGTTTCTAAAGTTGTTAAAAACAAACAGGATGTTGATAAATTTGCTTTTCATGATGATGAAAAAAAAATAGTTGATTGATATGTTTGCTTCTAAGGTTGTTAAAAACAAACATGATGTTGATTAACTTGCCTTCCATGATGATGAAAAAAACAAATTGGTTGATTGATATGTTTGTTTCTAAAGTTGTTAAAAACAAACATGATTTTGTTTATTTGCTTTACATGATGATGAAAAATAAATAGTTGATTGATATTCAGATTTGATTGATAAGTCGTGATGATTTGATATTGATTTTGCTTTGTCATGTTGATGTGTCAACAGGAGAGATTGTGTGTTTTGCAGTCACGGGAGACATTCCCGAAGACATGGGGATTGATTCCACATCTGTTACAGTCTGATCGAGACGTGATCGAGGCCTGTAGATTGAGTTCATTGCTTGACATGCCTGAGGTGCACCTCAACAGAGCTTTATTGACAGCACTCGCAGAGCGGTGGCATAGTGATACCAACACATTTCATTTACCGACCGGAGAGATTACCATGACCCCTGAGGACGTGTACCGTATCTTGAGGATCCTAGTGATGGGAGAGATAGTGGTCTTTGATAGCCGAGAGGCTAGAGGCACTGATGCTTTGAGGAGGATTTTCAGAGATGATGAGATTGCAGGATACTGCATCCCATGGGGCGAGATGGCAGATTCATATCCACCCTTACCGTCTGTACTGGAAGGTTTCATTGGAGGTGTTTTGTGCCCCGACCATAGGTCGAAGGGGTTTGTAGTCGGGTGGGGCCGTGTTCTAGAGAGGATGGTGATGCAGGGGACACGGTATGTGTGGGGGTCATGCATGCTTGCTCATTTATGTGATGAGTTACATCATATTGTATACGGTAGAGGCCGGAGTTTTGTTGTTGGTTGTTCGTTATTATAGATATGGGCATGGGAGCATTTTTCCATTATGCGACCATTGACTCGTGGACGATGACCTGTCGGTTGATCGTACAGATGGGGATATGTCGATATTATTGCTCAGCCGAGATTGAGCAAACTAGATCATTGGCAACATCTTTTAGATGATCTTGATATAGTATGTTGGTGGCCATATTTAGATTGTGAGGCATGGCCAGAGGATGCGAGGGAGATGCCCTACGTCTGTACGTCCAGATATCTTATTGGCCGTACTTCATGGATTATTGAGAGATTTCTTGCTGGACGAGTATGTCGGTAGTTCGGTCGGATTCAGGGTATGCCTATGGGTTCTGCTATTTATGCACGATGATAGCCAGAGATTGTAGTGTGGGGTCCATAGATTTCTTATGAGGTAGTGGTGGTAGAGTTCACCAGTTTAGGAGTTGTGATGTGGGATTACCGAGTTGATGTCCTTGATGCAGGCACGACACCAGAGTATAGTCAGTATGTGTTAGAGCATCCTACACCACGATTTTTTGATCCTGATGAGCCTGTTGCTCTGGTTGTTGTACAAAGACCACAAAGAGGTGGTCAGAGACGACAGAGAGAGGCAACTTCAGAGGGTGATGATTCAGAGGGAGGTGATGATGATGAGGAGAGTGGAGGTAGTGATGATGATTCAGAGGGAGATGATGATGAGGAGGAGAGTGGAGGTGATGATGGTGGGAGAGGTGGTGATAGGGGTGGTGGTAGAGTTGGTAGGAGAGGGAGTGGAGGTGGTAGGATAGGGAGTGGAGGGGGTAGGAGAGGTGGGCCATGGATGAGACATACAGATCCATCACCTTCAGTAGATCCAGTGGTATCAGGCCAGATATCTTCTTTGCAGAGTATAGTGCAGAGCTTACAGAGTCAACTAGCACAGGCATAGGCCTTGATTACACAGCTTCATGGACAATTGACATCAGTTACTGCTGAGAGAGATACAACCAGACAGCGGGGTGAGCAAGCCATTGCTTTGGCAGATAGTCTACAAAGAGTAGCAGTAGGTACCTTTCCTAGTGACATGATGAGAGAGGTGACCAGAGCCACCCGGGAGGCCGAGTTCTACAGGACCAGGTATCATGATGCGGTTCCACTTGAGCGGAGGGAGAGTTATACACAGTCCCGATCTACTCATAGTCGCTCTCGGACTACCAGCAGGGAAGTGACACAACCATTACCTCCAGGAGGGCCATCAGAGACAGGTGGAGCAGGTCCATCAGGTGCAGGTGGGACAGGTTCCAGACCAGCTCCATCAGAGGATAGCACTGCCTAGTGCATTGTTCATGATGTTTTAGTGATGCTCTATTGAGACATTTGTATACACCCTGAGATGATCTCATTTTTGATGATGTTATAACATGTGTAGTTGACATCTTTGTACATTTTGACATTCATTTTTGAGATATATGAAATGCAGCGACGATTTATGTGAATGGTTCGATTTCCTATATATGCATGATGTGTTATGATATGATGGTTTGTCAAAAAAAAAATTTATGCTTATAATGTATATGTATGCATGATTTATGAAATGAATGAAATCTATTAATTAACGATTATATGAATATGATAGATGATACAATTTATGAATGCTTATAAATGTTTTGATTTTGATATATGCTTTGTTTTGCATGATTCTCCGATGCAAATATGTATGAAAAATGTACGAAATGATGTTTTTGTGAATATCAAAATATACTCAGTCATGTATTCGAAAAGATATGAAACACTTGATACCTTGCCAGCTTTTTGGGAAAATCTATAAATGCAAAATGCAGATGAATGCAAGCTATACTAACCATGCAGGATATTCATACAATATTGCCATTTGGAGAGCTTATTTGTGCTTTTGTATCATCATAGAGCATTGAAATGTTGAAAGTTAATACAAGCATCAAAGGGTATGTTAGCACCAGTGATGACCTGAGTATTGCTTTCATGAATTTTGATATAGCAAGTTAATACAAGCATCTAGGTATAATTAAACCGAGATGACCTAAGTATTGCTTGCATAAATAGACAAGAGTTAACCTGTTTCCCATGCAAATTCTGAAATGTCATCAATGATACGTAGTAGAGCATGTCTCACGACCAATTTGCATAGTACTAATGATTTCCTTGCAAACAGCAGACAAAGAAAAATCATACTCCTTCCTTGCTTTTCTAGTTCAGTACATCATTGAATTGCTCTAGAGATATGATAGAAAATCAAACAACCATTCAAACCTTTCCTAAAATATTTCAAACATTATTCAGATTAAGATCATCCAAGTTGGTTATCATCATTGATGTTCTTGTTTCGATGTTTTTTTTGGATCATGTTGTTTTGATTTCAATTGGCATTGGATAAGCCTGTGGTGATTGATTTGATACGACAATGGATGTTGCATTTTGACAAACTGTCTTGTGTCCATTTGTGATGTTCGAAAAGCTCGTTGCCCCTCTCTTGTTCAGTCTATACTACTGCCCCCAGTGAAAATACAACCTAAATATTATGGATATGTACAAATTTCATCAAGCCATGATGAAACACAAGGATTCCTGTTGCATGATACGGATACGAAAGATATGTACAGATGATAGATATAGATGGATGATGCCGAAAATGAATGCAAGACATAAGGATGGAGGAGCCTATTTTGATCACAAGTAGCGCCTGTTTGCTAGGTTTTCACCACTTATTTTTATTGCACTTTTTCAGGATTTTTCTAATGTTTTGATTTTTTCAGGACTTTTTCTTTTTTTTGAATTTTTTTCAGGACTTTTTATGATTTTTTTGGATTTTTTCAGGACTTTTTATGATTTTTTTTTGGATTTTTTCAGGACTTTTTATGATTCAGGCATAGAATTTCTTCAAATGAATGCTATTGATCGGCTCTTCAAACAGGTCCCCTTCTTATGTAGATAACTGATATGCACCAGAACCATATGCTGCAATGATGACAAATGGACCAAGCCAATTTGGTTCAAATTTTCCTTTCTTTTCTCTGTCTTGCTGAATACATGGATTTTCTCTCAAGACTAAGTCACCTACTTGAAATGTCCGTGATTTAACTCTGTGATTGTAGCTATGAGACATAACTTGTTGATAACCCTTCAAATGGTCAGCTGCATGTTGACATCTTTCATCTAACAGTTCTAACTCTTGCAGATGAGATACTTTGTAGTCCTCATCATTTATCAATCCCTTGAGTGAAACCCTAAGCGAAGGTATTTCAACCTCTAGTGGTAAGATTGCTTCTGCTCCATAGACCAAGGCATATGGCGTAGCTCCTGTTGGTGTGCGAATGCTGGTTCTGTATGCCCACAAAGCTGGATTTAATTGGACATGCCAATCACGACCAACATCATTTACTGTCTTCTTCAAGATCTTCAAGATTGTTTTGTTGGAAGCTTCTGCTTGACCATTACCTTGTGGATAGTAAGGTGTAGAGAACCTGTGTTGGATGTGAAATCTTTCACAAAGTTCATCAACATCCTGATTCTTGAAAGGCCTCCCATTATCAGTAATGATAGAATTAGGAATTCCATATCTACAAATGATGTAATTCAGAATGAATGAAGAGATTTGTTTACCAGTCATGGTTGTCAAAGGAACAACTTCGATCCATTTTGTAAAATACTCTGTAGCTGTGATAATGAATTTATGCCCATTTGATGATGAAGGATGATTTTTTCCAACAAGATCTAATCCCCACTGAGAAAAAGGCCATGTCAAAGTGAAAGGTTGCAGTTCTTGTGCAGGTGCATGAATAAGATTCCCATGGATCGGCATTTAGAACATTTCTTGACAAAAGTAAAAGATTCTTTCTCCATGGTAGGCCAATAATATCCCATTTTGACAAGTTTCTTTGCTAAGGTTAAACCACTCGAATGAGTTCCACAAATACCACCATGAACCTCTTGTAAGGCTTTTTCAGATTCATCATGTTCAAGACATCGAAAGAGTGTATCAAGACCACATCGGTAAAGGATATCAGGGATCAAGGTATAACTGGATGATTGGCGTATGAAATTCCTTTTTTTGGTTTCGAGATAAGTCTGGAGGTAAGATGTTATCTTTCAAATAGGTATAATTCTTGCCATATAAAGGTGAATCAGAACCGGTTAAGTGACATATGACTTGGGTCTCAGGATTATCATAGGCGGGAGAAAACAATTGTTCCACCAAGAATTCATGCTTGGTTTGATCTTCTGATAGTTGTAATAAGGAAGCAATCATAGCCATTGCATCCGTAGCTTTATTATCAATCCTTGAGATTTGTGAAAACTTGATTGACACAAAATACTTTTTATAATCATCCACCATGTTTTTGTAAGGTAGCAACTTATCATCTTTAGTTTGATAATCATCATTAATTTGATTAATGACAAGTTGTGAATCACCGTAGACTTGGAGCTCTGTAATCTGCCATTCCAAGGCTATATTTATCCCTATGAGCAATGCCTCATATTCAACTATGTTATTTGTGGAAGAAAACATCAACCGATATGATCGTGGAATGGTATGTCCTTCAGGTGTGACAAAGAGAATCCCTGCCCCTGAGCCATGTTGTGTATAAGATCCATCAAAGTACAGTGTCCATGAGTTCTGAATTATTGTTGTGAAGACATCTGCATCAGGAAACTCAATGTGCATTGGATTTTCTTCTTGTAAAGGTGCTTCGGCCAACTGATCTGCGATGACCTATCCTTTAATAGCTTTTCGATCTACATAGTGAATGTCAAACTCACTTAAGATCATTACCCATTTTGCAAGTCTTCCTGTTAAAGTAGCTCTGCTTAAAAGGTATTTTAGTGGATCAATCTTGGTTATCAACTTAACTGTATGAGCCAACATATAGTGTCGCAACTTTTGAGAAGCAAACACCACTGCAAGGCAAGCTTTTTCAATGAAAGTGTGGTTTAATTCATGACTTGTTAAAGTTTTGCTGATATAGTATATGGCCCTTTCTTTTCCTGTAGAATCCTCTTGTGCTAGTAATGCTCCCAAGGATACTTTTGTTGTTGAAATATAGAGTATGAGTGGCTTTCCTGGAACGGGTGGAATTAAAATTGGTGGGTTCATAAGATATTACTTGATCTGATTGAATGCTGCCTCACATTTTTCTTCCCATTTGAATGGGACATTTTTTTGCAATAAATGTGTAAATGGTAAGCTTTTGTCTGCCAGTTGAGCTATAAACCTTCTGATGGACTATAGTCGTCCTTGCAATGATCGAAGCTGATTGATATTTCGTGGTGGTGGCATGTCCATTAGAGCTTGTACTTTTTCCGGATCAACCTCTATGCCTTTTTCTGAAACAATGTATCCTAGGAGTTTTCCAGATGTAACGCCGAAAACACATTTCTTTGGATTGAGTCGAACATTGAACTTCTCCATTCTGACAAAGATTTTTGATAAGATTTCAAGATTTCCTTCTCATGTGTGAGATTTGTCAAGGAGATCATCAAGGTAATCTTCCATGAATGTATGCATCATATCATGAAAAATTATCGTCATTGCTCTTTGATAAGTAGCTCCAGCGTTCTTTAACCCAAATGGCATTACGTTCCAGCAATAAGTACCCCAAGGGCATGTGAATGTTGTTTTATCTTGATCCTTCAGTGCAATCTTTATCTGGTTCTATCCTGGAAATCCATCCATTAATGAATACATTGCATGGCCAACAGTTAAATCAATAATCATATCTATGTTTGGCAAAGGGAAGTCATCTTTAGGACAAGCTTTGTTCAAATCTCTGAAATCTGTACAAATTCTAATCCTTCCATCTAGCTTTGAAACAGGTACAATATTAGAAATCCATTCTGCATAGTCAATAGTCCGAATGAATCCAACATCTAAAAGCTTTTTTAATTCCTCTTTGACCAATAATGCAACATGTGGATGCATTTTTCTGAGCTTTTGCTTCATAGGTTTTTCCCCTGTGTTGATAGATAAATGATGCATTATCAAATTAGGATCTAACCCTGGCATATTAGCATATGACCAAGCAAAGTTGATTTGATTCTCCCTCAAGAACTCCATGAATTTTAGGACTTCTTCAACTGTTAATGACACTGCTATTTGTAAAAAATTTGGCTGCTCTGTTATATTTATGTTAATTGATTCTGTCGGTTCAATCAAAATAGAAGATCTTTCGTGATAATGCTTGGGAAGAGTGTCAAGTTTCTCATCCTTCAGTACCTCAAAAAGGTTTTCACTATCGGATTTGCTCTTTATTTTTCTCTTGTTGTGATCTATCACTGCCATTTTTTCGGTTTTCACCGATAGATCCATCTTTTATTTCATTTATTTTGCAGCTAAGAAACTTGACACCCTCCTTATCAAAATCGTGAGTATGAAATTCTTGGATGAAACAATTGTTTTCCTCATTAGAGAAACAAAGGAAATTTATAATGTCCTCATCATCATGGAATGTAGGGATATGGATAGGCGTGTCATTGTCCCAATCAATAACTTCTGGATAAACTAAAGGCATGGGATCATTAGGTTGGGTAAGGTCTTGAGCTGTCAAAGTCATGATGTGGTTATCATCTTCATGGTAGACAAGGTCTATGATGGTATTCTCCTGTTGATTGTCAGTCTCGTTAAAATCTGTTTCGTCCTCACTTGAGTCATGATTGCTTTGTAAAACATAATCAAGTGGAGGCCTTGAACCTTCTCCTTGTACGAGAACACGTGCATATTTGTGTATGGTATCAACTTGTTTGTCTCTCCAAAATTCATCATTATAAATGGTGTCCCATTCATATTCATTAGAATCAGTATCTGAACTGTTCTGCAATTGGAAAACTAATTCATGAGCTTTATCTGACATTCATCCTCCTTCATGAGTTGGTTGTGCTTGCTGTGAAGTAGAGTCTTCTGTATCTTTACCATATCCAAGTCATGTTTTATCATTTAGATGTATTGAAATAGGTTGAAGTGGTTCCACGATTCCTTCTCTTCTTTTTCCTATAGGACCATTTCCTTCATAGCCCATTTTTTGCATGATAGCGTACCCCTTACCATATTGTTCAGTAGGTAACTTAATGTGCAAGAGGGATTCATCTTCATCTTTGTATAGCCAACTTAGGATGTCTCTATCTTCAGCTTCTTCCTCAGTGGTGTTGGCTTTAATGAATTTTCCATCAAACTTTGTGATTGGCACAAAAGCTTGGGATGTGGAAGCCATTGCAATCTTTTGATTTGATAAGGTTGGCTGACCATGCGACCTCGGAGAAGGAGGTAAGGTAGAAAGAGATAGTGAATATTCACCTACCCCTTTGTCTTTAAAATTTAGCTTAGTGTCAAGATTCCTTGTCAGTTCTTGCAATTGGCCTTGTAAATTGGAAGAAGAAATAGCAAGAGCCTCCCTATTATGTGGCACAAAGGCATCTTGAGTTGCTCGGAGATTTGAACAAGTTTGTGTGCTATTGTAATCAGCTTGTATGGTTATTTCCTGTCCATCATATGGAAACTTGAGGCATTGATGGTATGTTGATGGTACTGCTTGCATATCACGGATCCATGGACGGCCCAAGAGTATGTTATAAGAAAGATCACGATCTAGAACCTGACAAAAGGTATTTTTCACAACAGGTCCCACTCTGATAGGTAGCATTATTAGTCCTTTAGAAGCTCTTTCTTCATCATCATATTCCTTAATAGTTATTTTCCTTCGTGGATCAATGGAATTTTCTGATATTCCCAAGGCATGTATTAGCTTTAAGGTACAAATGTTTAAACCAGCTCCTCCATCTATTAAGACACGTCTGATTCGGTGTTTATGGATCATGACTTCAAGATAGAGTGATGAATTATGTGGATGTGTCATGGAGGCATCATCTTTTTTGGAAAATGAAAGACAAGTGGGGGAAGAAAAATGTCCCACCATGGCTTGAAATTTGTTTACATCTAGATCAATATCAACAGTTGTGTTTACAAGAGCCTCTTCTAAAATATTCTTGTGTACGGGGGATATTTTGAGAAGTTCAAGGATGGAGATTTGAGCTGATGTTTTTCTCAATTGATCAACTAGATTATAATGACTTGGAGGAGAAATAGTTGCCTTAGATGAACTTCCTTTTAAAACAATGTTTGCTTGTCCTCTCGTAGTCACATTAACTTGTTGATATTCTTGTTTTCCCTTGATTTTGATAACATTAACCCGATGATCATCAACATAGATGTGACGGAATATATTGTCTTCAACATTATGTATGCTTTTTTCTTTTGCATCTGATGTTTCCCCCTTTTGATAGTTTGGTAAAGGATATTTAAATGCTTGATGATCGTCATTGGTATGATGCCCTTCAATTGTAATGGTGCCATTGTCAATTAAATCTTGTACTAGATTTTGCAAAGCTTGACAATTATTCGTTCTATGACCTTTACATTGATGATAATTGCAATAATACGAGTCATTCCATGATGGTGGTTTGACTCGTGGCTCATAGTCTCTTTGTGGTGGTAAAGTGATAACCTTATTATCAAGAAGCTCCTTGAGAGCAGACTCAAGAGATTGACCCAAAGTGGTAAAATTCTGTCGATTTGAAAAGAATGGAGGTCTGGATGAATTTGATGTCTAGGTATTGCCAAGATTTTTATTGAAATTACCACGATTATCCTTAATGTTTTGATTGGTCATGCTTTCTTGCTTGGAGTTTTTTCCTTGTTGATTGTTGTTTCCTTGTTGATTGATATTTCCTTGTTGGTTGGTATTTCCTTGTTGGTTGGTTCGTGGAGCACTTGATAAGTTAAAGATAGATGGTCTTGTTCATAGATTATTTGCATCTACTATACCATCATTGACAACATTTTTATTTATGTTCCAAAACCTTGTTTTATCATTGTTGTTTTGGTTGGATGTACTTGGATTATCAAGTTTTATCACTCCTCGTTTAACCAAGGCCACTTCAATGGTGATTGCGTTTACAATCAATTTTTCAAAGTTATGAGGGCAATGAAGGTTAAGCCTATAGCTTAATTCTTGATCTAGGCTATTGATGAAGATATCCATCTTTTCCTTTTCAGGAATAGGACGGGAATATCGTGCAAATAACCTTCTCCACCTTTGCAAAAACGTAGTGAAGGATTCTCCTAATTTTTGTTTCACTTTACAAAGATCAAGCATTGTTATTTGGTGTTGGATGTTGTAGGAGTATTGTGATATAAACTGATTTATTAACTCCTCAAAGGTTTTGATGGGGGGAGTGATCTTGGAAATCCACTCCATGGATTGTGCACCCATAATTCGTGGAAACAAACGCATTAAGTAGGTATCGTCATAAGCGAATTCTAGACTCATATTTCGGAAATCCCTCACATGTTCAATGGGATCAGTTTTTCCATTGTACCTATCAAATTTAGGAATTTCGCAATGTTTTGGAAAAGGGATCATTTGAAGACTCCTATCAAATGGATAAGGAGATATATCTTCCAAAACATACTTCTTTGTTGTACCCCCTTGCATCTCCTTTATTTTCCCTTGTAATTCTTTTATCTGTTGAGTAAGGGCACTAAAGTCATTAGGAGGAGTTTCAGTATTTTGTTTAATCCCTTCTATATCAAAATTATGAGGTAACTTAGCTCCTTGATTAGCTAATGAAAGAAAATATCTTTCTTTGTTTCGTTCTAAAATCCTTTCCATAAGAGTATGGAATTGGGGATCTTGCTCTACTTCTTGAAGCTTTTCTTCTGTTAATTCGTCAATATTAAGTGTATCCTCTTCTTTCTCAGTATGGTCACCCATTTTGCTTGTAGTGGTTTCTCCTTCATCTTTTTCCATGTGTTTTTGAGATCTCGTCAAGACAGGCATAAGTTTTGTTCCAAACTCTACGTACTTTTGATCAAAAGAATGAAATAGTGCAACTTGTGATGGATATAAAAGTCAGGATAGAATGAAAATTCTATGAATTGAAAGATTTCTAACCTTTAGCTTGTGTTGTTCCCTAATTGAAAGGATGAAAACCCTGTTGGTGGGAATTTAAGCAAAAGATCAAGAAAAGGATGACTTTGCACTTTATGAATTTTTTATCATAGCTTTGTAAAAGGATGGATTTTGTGATGAATTCCTATGTGATTGAGTTCTCTATTGCAGAATTTGATTTGGACGAGTAGAATATTCAATTGCAGGTTGGGGAATATAACAAAAACGAATACGTTGACTATGGTTGTTCCTTTGAGAAAGGGCTCTTCTTTGAAAGAAAGCTTGTGAATACAAAGGTTCTATAGCATAATCATCAGTGAAACCTCTAACACAGTCATGATATCGATGTATAAAGGTTCCATGTTTAAGTAAAACCTTTCGACTTTGATACAAGAATCGTCTTTTCTTCAATAGTTTCTTGTAGCTAAGGGTTTTCTTTGGCTTTTTGATTCTTTTGAGAACGAACTTCTTAACAAAGGTTGTGGATTTCCAATCTCTTAACATGAGAGTAATCAATGTGATTGTGAATTTTGGATGATCTTTTCTGAATTAATGTATTGAAAACACATCAAACAATTTGTAGAATAGTTGTTTTAAGTACTATGCTAAACATCAAGTGTATGATCAAAATGTTGTTCAAAAATTGTTTTAACAGGTTTTACACATGATAGATAGATCAAATAGACTCACTCTTAGTACTCAAGTAGTTCATCATAGTAATCAACAGCCCACATCTTAAAACTGTGTTGACTCACACAGCCATGTCACCCTTGAAAGGGCGCCCGTGTTTTTGTCTTTTCCAGGTGCGTACTCAGAGTGACAGAAGTGGATACCGGATCCCCTAAGCAAACAATCCTTGGTAGTTATATAGTGAGTATCTTGGGGGTAGATTATTCCCTCACCTGCACTATGATTATTATGACGTTCGAAAGCTGACTTCAGTTAGATACTACACTAAGTTCGTAGTAAGGGTTTCCGTTCAGTGTGGCAAATGATATACTCCCTCGAGAGACCTCCCTACCTTTAGAACAAAGGCTTTGGGGATGGTTATCTTGCACACTACCGTGAAAAGAGGGTTTCCCCAATTTTGTTTTAAATTTTATAGTGGGGTGGAATAGCCTGGCTTTGGCTTGAACCCACTTGAGTCGTTCCTCTTGGGTGAGTACTTTTTCCCACAAGAGCAGGCTCTCTAAAAGGTTTTAACAAAACTGGAAATTGCATAAAATGAAATAGATGAGTTTGGCATTTTGATCACCCAGTTAAGGGGAGAGCATAGGCCTATCACCTTTTAAGCAAAGCAAGCAAAGATTCAATTTTAAGCCCAAATAAAAATTTGCTATGCTAGGTGAAGATGTTGCTTCACAAAAACATGAAGTTCATTTTAGCCCAAAATAAAAGGTGAAGTGACTATCCTAGGATTGCTTAATTCTTTTTTTTTATGTGACTATCCTAGGATTGCTTCATTCTTTTATTATGTGACTATCCTAGGATTGCTTGATTCTTTTAAAATTATTAGCTATCCGCGGTTGCGTCGGATTCAGTCAAGCTGTATTTAAATTGCAATTTACAATTTGCAGCCTTTGCAAAAGTGCACTATAACAGAGATCAAGGGCGCTGCAGGATTCTTCACGGGCGCTACAGGATTCTTCAAGGGCACTGTAGGATGCTTCAAGGGCGTTGCAGGATGATTCACGGGCGTTGAACTGGGTATGAAGTTTGCTAAAGCATGTTTCTTGTGCTAATCCGCTATTTTTAGCCGTAACCTGTATGGAAAATCTGCAATAAAATGTTAGAATTGGGGCAATAGCCCCATGGTGGGCGCCAAAAATGTGTTGTAAAATATGTTTGTATCAAAGTAAAACAATAAATCACACAAAATGAAACTTTAAACTAAAGAAAAGCTAATTAAATTGAATTCAAAGAAACAAACGAAGCTTCTTCAGAGCCGTTCCATCTTCCTCTATCTACAGGGATTTGTTTGAAGCTGTTGCTCTCAGATTGTGTAAGCTTGGCTTCTCCAAATGGCAATCTGCAGAATGAGTATGCAAAATGATAGTACTTCTCTATGCTATATGCTGGTGAAATGAAAATACTGATACGGATATGCACAGGGGCTGTGGATTGTGGATGCTATGATATGAGGTGAATAGGCCATGATATGGAATGATTCTATGCTATGCTATGATACTGGAATGCTATGAATACTAGAAGGCTATGCTATTGCAATTTGGCTATAGTTTTCCTGTATGAAAGCTTCTCTCTCATTTCAAAGACCCGACAGTCCTTTTTATAGCTTTTTGCAGGAAAAATCCTGGCTGGCAAAGATCAATGGCTGTGAGATTGTCTGGTAAGTTTGAATGGTGAGAGATGGAGAGGTTGAGAGGAAGATGGAGAATGTTGGGAGGTTGGAGAAAATAATGGAGCCTTGTCTTCAACCCACGGAAACAATCTTGCATAGGAACAAAGAAATTAAATTTTTCTGTTTTGGAAATTTGTTTCACGGTTGTTGAAGATAATCCCCAAATTAATTAAATAAATAAATTTATTTAATTTCATTTATGTGAGTTTGATTTTTGATTTTAGAACTATAGAATATTTAATTAAATATTTTGGAATATTTAATTGTGATGTGACTTTAGAAGAATTAATTAAATATTTTGAAATATTTAATTGTGAATGGATATTAGAAGAATTAAATTAAATATTTAGAATATTTAATGATGAATGGACATTAGAAGAATATTAGAATACTTAATCTTTATTTGAATAAAATATTCAAGCCAAGATTAAATGATAATTAATATAAATAAATCGTAATGTTTATTTAATTAATTAAGAAATGAATAAGAAAAGATGATTAAATAAACTTATTTATTTAATTGAAATGAAAGAATGAACAATATAAATAAATTATTCAAATTTATTTATACACAGATTGAACTCAAAGATTTAATTAAATATTAAAAATATTTAATTCATTACCAGACTATGTGATGTGACCATTTTTAGGTGTATACACCCATAACCCTAAACCCTTAAACCTCAAACCCTCAAACCCTCT